>JAOBBB020111738.1:0-13136 GCA_025331005.2 Zoanthus gigantus
GGCTAGCCGAAATATTGTATTATAAAACTCCTAATTCTACGTTGTATTGGCTATTCTTTTTAATTTTTCGTTTATAAAGAGCCCTATTTCCAGAGCTGTGTCAAGAAATACAAAAAAAAAAAAAAAAATTACAAAATAGAAATTTAGGAAGAAACTACTGATTTTTTTTTACTTGGCCTTATACTAACAGGCGTGAAATCTTAAATTATATGAACCAGTATCCATCTCTTAACATGTAGTAATTACTTTATACTAACCGGCGTTTATGACCTCTAAACTGGTGAATACTGTAGTGATGACACAAGAGAATGTAGAAAATAACATAGTTGTTACATAGCCATACTGTTGAGAAAACACGAATGTATTATTGTTATAATAAGTTAACAACGAATTGTTTTTAATAACAAGGATTTTTATTGGTTTTAAGCAAATGTTTCTATTTAAAAATCTCGTTCTGTATATGAGATATCACAATCTTTTTTCTGTATTTTAAAAGTTTACCTTTGGTCTATATATCCATATCATTGCTAATAATTTCATTTTTAGAGTTTTTGAAACTTACTTTATCGCTTCTGTTACTAGAACTTATGGAATTCTTTTCGCTATTCTCAGAGGGTAAAAAAAGTCAGAGCGGGAAAGAAAATTTTGAAAAACTTTTGGTAGCTCTAATTAAACAAAACCTTACTTCGATTTCCGACTCTACCAATTGTAAGATCTTCGTGCGACCTTCTCTTCCCCCATAGCCATAACTAACTCATCTTTCATCCTTCCGCGGTAAGTAAATGAGTACCAGCATTTGCTGGGAGCTAACCTGCGATGGATAAGTGTCCCATCCAGGAAGAGTCAAAGACTCTTATCCGCTTAACACTACACGGGACCAAGAGATAAGCGTCGGCTCCAATGAGCCATAAAGGCGCTGTAATTTGCTAAGTGTTTTTTTCCTAAGTTCTAATAGAACCACTGAAATGCGTTTTAAAATATTATTTATTCTGTTAAAATGTCCCCGGATAAATGATTGGGAAGATTAAACTTATTCTATATAGTTACGTTATTGTTTCAAAGCTTGTCGTCGTATCATAGCACGTTATTTGTAAACACAATTAAGTCTATATTCAAATATTTCCTTTCTTCCTGGTTTCGCTTAGAGACGTCTTCAATTCACCGATGTGTGAAGCAAACGGATTGCGGTTGACATCATAGGTAAAATATGTGTTTCATTCTCTTTTTCACTTTAGACATTTAGAAAGCCGCAGTCGATTATTCAGCTTTTTACCAAAATGTTTTGAATTTACGTTAGGATGAGATCTTCTCTAGAGAAAAATAATCATAGGAAAAGGTGTTGTCACATTAAATTACAAATGTGACAACACCTTTAATTACAAATGGCAAAAGCGGTTGAAGAAGAAACATTGAAAATGGTATATTGTGGCAAATTCTCTTGATTTGAAGTTTCTGAACTAAATAAACTTTGACAGGGTTGTCTTAAAGTTATATCTCTGCCATCGCATTTGAAGTCCGCTGAAACACCGCTACAGTGATTTGTAACAGGTTATTTTTTTGTTAAGTGTGAAAAAAAATTTTTCCTAGCCTTGCAAAAACCCTGATAATAAATCTATTAAATTTAGTTTCCATCCAACATTAACAACTTATATTATTTTAAAGTCAGTATTAGTCTAAAGCATCCAAACCCTCAAGGTAAAACGGGGACATAGATGTTTACTTGCTACAAAACTGTGACGGTTTTTAATATCTAGTTTTAGGTGTCTGTTAGTCCTAGATAAATACCTTAAAACAAGTGGAAATAAACGTGAAGAGTGAAACTTACCAAGCTTACAACATTCTGAAAAGTTCAGATCTCAGTTTAAAGCGCCATCATATGCGAGAGACGACAGGATTCTAAGACGTTTGCCTGCAGGTTGTAAATTGCTCGCGCGCTGATGAAGCATGTATGTGACTTTGGGAACAACCTGTGAAATTCATCGGTGCGTAAAAAAAAATTAAAGAAGCTTTTGCACAAAATTCAAAACCACAGGTTGTATTTCCTTTCCTTTTCTACTGCTCTACATTTACTTGATATATGTACACAGTAAATAATTGGTCTATTTGGGCAATGTTTTGTATTTAGACAATAGTAAAAAATGTGTTGGGAATTTCGTCAATTAAAAACATGATTGTATAGCTTCTATCAATTAGCAAAAAAAACAAGCGAAAGTGTCCTCAGTTTTCGAATATTGTCTCATGGAACAAAGTGATAAGTTTGATTGTTTTCCCTGCTCTTCCGTTTTTTTTTCAGTTGGATTAATTTTCAAAGTTATCGTACATAACGCATCAATTTCGTCATACACTTTTTTAATTTCGCTTTTACCGTTTACCATGCTGTTTTTCCCCCATACAAACACTTTGAGCAAAGTCACGTTAAAAAGAAGTTTAAAGATGTGATAAAACTCGTCACAAAAGATAAGTCGTGGAAGAAGCGTGATAAGATAAATGATAAAAGTCGCGACAAAAGTCGTGGTAAGGTCGCTACAAAAGTAGTGATAAAGTCGCGATAAAACTAAAAGTCGTAATAAAAACATTATAGCATTAAAGATAAAATCATTTTCTTGTATAACAGCTTGAGTTTAAATTCTGTGCTGTGAATCAGTGTCGAGATATGAGCAAACCTTGTTATTTTCTCTCATGTCGCAAACAAAACTTTGTCACAGAAACAAGAAACCTGATACCTTAAATGCATAATGAGCTAGCCAATCATCAGCGCAAAACCTGCAAATTTGGGCAGCTATATCTCGAAGGTATTTTATCCAACCTCATTGAAACTTTCTGTACTTAGAACTTGTGCATTGATCAGTTTAGAAATGTAAAAACAGGTTTCGCTTCATAGGCACTTTAATGGCAACTCCCCGAAAGATACTTTTTAGTTTCATTTTACAAGCAAATACAGAGTTAGATCTAGAAATTTGAGGGCCTTAAATAGTCCGAAGCGGCAGCTCACATATGCCCCCTCAGTAAATGCCCCGATGAATAATTAGACAGCAGACATAGACCACAAGGGCATGGGTTCTTTTAAGTTGCCCGATATCGAGAGACACGGTATACGATTTAACGTCCTTAACCTAAAAGACGCGAAGTTCTAACCATTTGCTGATATTAGAACAAAAGCAGCACCTTCTCCTCTCAATTATTCAAAGACCCCGAGTGTTAGTCCGGCCGTGAATCATACCCTAGCCTCTCGCACAACAGACTGGCACCTTACCAACGCGGTTAACCATTCTGTTCTGCCGCTTAATTTTGGGTTCTGATTGGGACTGTTTTGTTGGTTCATTTTTTTTTTGTTTTGATTCCCCGATAAGTTTGAACATTCATTTCATATACCTCGTGACTACAAACTGTTAAGCCATTGGACCGATTCACTTATGTAAATTGTTCAAAAGTTGACAGATTTGACGCTAGCCTTCGAGTCGGCTCTTCTATATATATATATATATATTTTTTTTTTTGGAGGTGTGAAGGAAAATTGCGAAGGAGGGTAAGGGAAGAAGAGCCTGCACGGAAAATGTTGTGTTTAGATTCCAATCCCCACTTCTGACCTTCTGGTGCGCTGTCAAATTCGGTCAAATATAAACCATCAATGATCGTCAGAAGTAAAAGTTCAGCTGTCATGTATGTTTACTTTACAACAGGTATTTTTGAAAGCTTATACAGCTAAGCTAAAACTGAAACACGAATAATTAGAATAAAAATAAAACCTTTGTCAAATCTTGTTTCCATGAAATACAAAGACGGCAATTTACGGCACGACATCGACAGAATCAAGATTTATTTATTTACAAAGAATGTCACAGTTTTTTGTAGGAATACAACAAGCATGTGCATGATTTATTTGATCCCATTTTTCTCTTGTAAGAAACAACAATCGAAAACCCAACAAGTTTACTTTTACCCGTTCATATCTCGATAACATTAGCTTCATCGACAATAACTGCAGGCAAAGAATGATGGAGCTCGAACTTGGAACTCGATGGCTTACATCGCACCGAGGAACTTGTCATCTAACACACTTTCCGCCGACCCATACAAAAGCCGAAAATCAGCACATTTGAGCTCCACCGCACTCAGTTTAGTCAAAGAATAAAAGCAGCTAAAATTCCAAGCCCATTTGCCTCTCATATCTGCAGCTCTTCTGTAATGTTATTTAGAGGCGTATAAATCATAGCTATTACATGATAATTGCTTGCCATTTTACGAGCCATGACAAAAGCCTAAAAATGAGACTCTTGCCGAAACCTGTCTGTAAAACGGCAAAAACATCATTCCCATCCAAAAGACAACCAACAGCAACTTTATGATCTATCTTCAACTGGATATCTCGAACCCTGACTTCTCCGAGAATCCTGTTTTAAAATACCGAATTAAAAAAGTCACGATCACATCGCAAACTTTCTCATGTGAATTTTTCATCGACATCTAAACCAATCAAATCACTGCGTCGTAATTTACAACGTTGCTGAATCAAAACACAATAGGTTCCGTGCAGGCTCTCCTTCCCATTCCCAACAAGGCCCTTTAGTTTTTTCCCCCGCAAATTTGAAGAGTCGGCTCGCAGGCTAATTTGACGCGAACATAGTGTTCTAACGGATGTAGCCGATAGACACAAAAAGTAAGTAGAACACATTTGCAAAACTTTTAACTTGTAAGTAAAGCATCAAGTTTCATTTCCAAAACTTTGAACTTGTGAGTAGAACACCAAGTTTCATGATCATTTCCAAAACTCTTAACTTGTAGTAGAACACCAAATATTATTTCCAAAACATTTACCTTATAAGCAGAAAACCAAGTTTCATTTCCAAAACTTTTAACGTGCTTTGGATAGCAGTCGACGTCATCAATGGGACTAGTTTAAAGCGTTATGTGAGAAAGGTATTGTAAGTTGTTGAGAAAACCGCATCGGTTTTACGAAGTAATGGGATTGGAATTCCGTTGTAGTCCGAATTATTTTCAAGCTTCGTTTGGCATGCGCAGTAACCTGAAGTGCTCAATAAATTCGAACATCGTTTCACAATTTCACTTCGAAAGTGTAAAATTACTGACATAAGATAAAACAGACCCTGAACATATTTTGGTCACTATATTTCTCCTTTATTATACTTTAACAGGTTACAAACTAAATACAGATATATCACAAAAACGGTAGATGCCAAAGGGTTGATATTTTAGTGATTTGGGGGAAAATATATTGACTTAAATTACACAGTAGCAAAGGAAATGTTTGACCGTTTGACGACCTTTACTCTTATTTAAGAAGAAACTCATCTGAATCGCAATAAATTTGAATACTATTCGTTATCTAACAATAGCTATGCAAACTAACGTTGATAGTACATTTATTAATTTTGGTAGTTTAACTTATATTCTGTTTTTTTTCGATTTTAGTTGTTATTCTTGTTGAAGACTTTGCACATCTTAATCATAACTTTTTGTTTAAGGCAAACATTGGGTCGGTCTCAGGCCTTCAACTCTACTGCTCCTTAAGTTTGTCCAGTTCATCTGAAATTGCCTTTCCATATGAAGCGTCACATTTGGTGAACTCATCGATCTACAATATATATATATAATAGAATTTAAAATACATCTATTAAACAGAAACACAATACGTATGCTACATATATGGAGTTCTGCATTTGGACAAGACTCAACTATTACATTGGAAAGAAGGTGCAACATTCAACAATTGTGTAGGCAGATAATATTTGAGTCACTGATGCCTCTGATTAATTAACGCCCTCGATTGAGCTAGAGAGCCCCTCAAAGAGAGCTAATCTAATGACCTAATCAACTCTAGTCTAGCAAAATCAAATCTAGGACGAATAATTTGATTCTCGTTATTAGTGTAAGAAGCTGATGTTTCAACTGTCAACCCTTTATCGAGATTCTTTGGCTAAAGAGCTAGCGCTCAGGTTTTTACACAAACAACAGCGACAATAAAACGTTTCAACCTTGAAAGGGTTAAAAACCATATCTTTTCTACTCCCAACGCACAGAAAATGGGCCTGCCAGCAGAAGGGCAACAAAAAAGCCGATGGGTGAATTCCATCATTGTAAGACCTAATTTCTCTGAGAATTGCAACTTAAGAACTTGTTCCAAACAACTTTTTCCTAACATTCCCAAAGGCCATCCATTTTTTGAATCACCCAACTGGTGTCTTAGTGCAAATTATACGTTCTTATAAGCTACTAGAGGGTTAACTTTAATATTTCCAAGTAGCGAAATATGTGAGGGAAGGGGTTTTTTCGCTGTTACTTGCTGTAGAGGACACAGAGTTCCACAAGATTTGATTTGGTTAAAACAAGGTGAGAGTAAACTATATCCTTCTTTTGATTGGTTTAGAAAAACCTTTTTTTTTCATTCGTCCTCGTAGCCTAACTCACTGCTCAACTATCGACTGTATTTATATAGTTTTAGATATTAAAGCAATAGCTTGCGTGTTCCAGCTAAAATTGAGCGCGGACTTCTTGTGATTAACTCTGACAACTATTAAATCGAATGAATGGCGACAACATATTTCTAAATGTGTGCACAGGAGGCCTACCAGTGACTACCAGTTGCATAACCTACCGTTCTTTTCTGGAGGAAATCCTTTGCATCTTTCAGATGTCCAGCAATATTTTGGGCCAACCTTTTCTTCTCTTCGGGTTTTAGCACTTTATTCCAGAACTCCCCAACCTGTTAAGGTGGAAACAGGGACTATTTAGAGATTTGATTTTCTTAAGGCACTGTTTCACCTGACGATTTTTCTGGCAACTAAAGACGAAAACCAACGGTGTACGAATAAAGTTGCATGAAGAATATTCGCAGAAAAATTTATTTTCTGAAGTTTGCTACAAAACACCTTGAGAATTGAGTTGCAGTAAAACTAGAGCAAGCAAAGTTGAGCAAAGTTGCAGTGGGCACTATTTCATTATAACACAACGGCTGCGGCAGTTAATTCTTATAACAGACCCTTTGTTAAATTGTTTGCTACAAGTAAAACAGTGTCAAATACTATTAAAACGTGCCATATCAGTAAATACAGGGCAATATTTACAACAATAAAATATGGAAGATTATATTTCCGAGCATTAGCCGCCCCTTTAAGACTAATACCAAGGATGACTAACGCATGCACAAAATCTCTGTTTTTAACACTACTAAGCGGAGACCACCAAAACATTTTCGACCTAACTAGGGCTGTGTAAAAAACGTCGATCTGTACGAACTCGTAAACGAACTACATACTAGTTATACAATGCTTTCTCGAGGGATACCATAGAATATCCCACTTATCACTTATATTTTCCGTATAAATACAAGTGACAAGTGACATGTTTCTCGGTATTCCATAAGAAAGCATTGCATAAAATAAAATACTATATCCCATGTGTCAGGTGAAAAAAGCAAAGCCACAAAATGTGCGAGAGTACACGTTGTACCTCAGCAATAATCTAATACTCAATTCTGAAGTATAAGATACAAATATAAGTAAGAAATGAAGTGAAATCAAAAGAATTTCTTTCTAACCCAATCCACTCACATGAAATACAAAATTGCTCTTCAATTCTCACACACGATTATCAAACTGACCGGAAAGCAATTCAATAGAAAAGTTGGGCAGTTCTACGTTTTCTTGTTCCATGCTTTATAATTTTATCGAAAAAACTTTTTTTTTTTTTTTTAGTTTTTTTGCCTGTACGCACGTACGTACAACCACTGGCGGGAAAATAGCTCGCGCGCGCACGCACGTCATGGCGGAAAAGCAGATTGGAATATGCAACGGTATTTTTGGCTTCTGACTGGCTGTATTTTTTTAGCAGAAAATAAAAACTAGTATTCATCTATTCAAAAGAACATGGAAGTTACATTCTTCTGATTTAAGAGCAAACTTAAATGATGCTTTGCTTAATTGAGAGTTCTATCTCGTGATCTATGTGACTGAGAAAATGGTTAGAACTACTGCCAACTCCTCTGCAACAATCAAACATGCTTGATAAAAGATCAGAATTGAACAAATTTTTGTTCAATTACTATATTTTCTTATACAAAAACGGTCATTTTTGATTGACAAGGACCTTCACTAAAAACTTTTGATCGAAAGTAAAACCTTTTCGAAAACTAATATACAGGAACTGTCTTTTGCTTGGGGAGCATCTACTGAAGTGTTCCAGTTATTTTCATATAGATAGTTTTGCGATGCGTGCTACAAAGTTGGCACTCCAATTCAAGTATCAATGGAGTAGTCGTTGCCTGTATCGTTGCCATTATCAATATCATGCACTGTCTTTTTCTATTATTGCAACTCTCGTTATCGCCATTTCATTATCATTAAGTTGTTGTCACAGTCACCGCCACTATCTTTATCATGCTCACTGTTGCTATCGTTACTACTGCCGTGATCTTTAATACATACAAATATGAAGTACGTAGTTATATAAAAACCTGAGTGTAATTGTCTTCATCTGCCGAGTTGAACCTTTTGCACTCTCCTGACGCCTAGAAAAGCGATACATATAAAAGACAACAACTTTTCCATTTGACTCCAAATTGACTATCTGCTAAAGCTACGTGGCTTCGTTGCTATGCTCGGAGGTCATATATGGGTCATTTAACGGCTGTTATTGTGTATGTGGCTTGTACCAGCTTTGTGTGTGTAATGAGGGCGCCTTAAATGCTTTAACGGGTGTAGTAACTTTGGTCGAGTGGTTAGAACCCATGTTTCCCACCAATGCGACCCAGTTTCGAGCCCTGGACCTGGCATGTGGGCTGAGATGTGGTTGATCGTTAGCATTCAGGGTTTTTTTTTTAATGAAAAATCAGGTTTTAATTCCTCAAAACAAATAGTCTTTACTCCAAGATGTGAGCCGTCTCCATGATAAGTAAAATGGACTTTAATCAAATAGCTGTATCAATTGATTGGAAAATATAGTTATTATTGTGATAAAAAAGGCGAAAATGTTATATTGGTAAAAAACTCAAACGTTTTCGAGTAAAAGTCATCTTTAAGAAATTGAGTTCCTGAAGATGACTTCTCCAGAAGATGACTTCTCCTGAAGATGACTTTTAGTCGAAAACGTTTGAGTATTTAACCAATATAACATTTTGGCCTTTTTTATCACATTTTACATTTTTAAGCGATTTCAATGACAAAGTTATTATTATTTTCATTATTAATATCGTTATCATCGTTATCAATATCATTATAATCGTTATTAATATTATTATCATCGTTACCATCGTTACCATCGCGCTATCAATATCATCGTTACCATCATTCATCATCGTTACCATCATTTATCACCGTTACCATTACCATCGTTAGCACCGTTAATCACCGTCATCATCGTTAACATCGTTATCAATTTCGTTATCATCATTACAATCATTACCATTGTTATCAATATCATCGTTACCATTGCTACCATCGTTACCATCGTTATAATCGTTAACATCGTCACTATCGTTATCATGGTTATCTTTATTACCGTTATTATTATCATTATTATTATCATTATTATTATTATTATTGCCATCAAATTTATCATTATTATCATTTTCATCATTATCTAGTCTGATCTTGTAGAGCTGCGTCCCCCTAATTCAAACTTACAATTCAAAAGGAAGGGGGGGGGGGGGGGGGGAGTTAGTAATTTTTATTATTCACTTACTGTCTGTGAGTGCCAGAGATACTTAACATCGTCTTTCGGTCCGCCAAAACTATTAGGGTAGTAGTTTGGGGCTCCACCTGCAACATATATAACTTTATTATTGCAAAACAACACCCTAAAGAAAGCTTCATCAGTGATGTTATACACAATCAAAAACAGCTGCTCTCTAACAAAATTCATAAAACGATCATTGGAGCTAATGTGTTTCGCTATGCAGCTAGTTTGCATTTGTGACATATACAAGTCGTCTGTCAAATGTTAGAGCATTGCTAACATATTCAAAAGCCTTTTCAAAGCAAAACAGAAAAAAAATAAGTTAGGTAATAGCTTTGCTAAACAATTAAAACTTAGGCACTCAATATTGCGGTTTACCTTGGTTATTGAACCTTTGCGGTCCATCTCGCTGGTAATTTCTAGCTTTTGTGGAGTAAGGGCAGTTGACAGGCAGCTGGGCAAAATTCGCTCCCAGGCGATGGCGTTGAGTGTCATGATATGAAAATATACGTCCCTAGGGGAGAGAGGGTAAGGAGAATTTGGTGCACTTTTATATGTTAAGCGTTAGTGGTACAAGAGATATTTGACCGGAATTTAATATCTGTGAATTTTGTTTCAAAACCCTTAACCCACAAACAGACGTTTCATTGCTGCTTGATCAAACTTCTCAACGCAAAATTTGCAACTTAAAACTCCTACAGGATTTTTTACTTTCTACAGCATTCTCAAATTGTCTGTTCTTTAGCCTCAAAGGAATTTTCATTCAAGCATTGTCGTTAGTGCAAATAGGCATACAATAACGCGAAGGTAGTTTCAAGACTGCAATGGAACCTTCTTTAACGAAGTAAGCAGAGAGCTTGCCAATCAAAAACATTGTTAGCGATTTCATTTTCCAGCTTACATAAGCTCGATTCTTTGAGCTATCAATAAACAGAGGCAGACCTTCAATAATTGATATTGAAAGCTCAAAAACGTTTATGAACCCACCAAAAAAATATTAATGATCAAATTCTAGCTAAACTTGTTAATGAATGTTCCATCGCAGTCTTGAAACTCAGTTTGCTCTAATGTTAATGCTTTTTCTCTTGAATACATTTTTCTTTACGCTTAATGAACAGAAAAGGGGTGTATTAGTTACAAATAACAATGTTCAGACTTTCATAAAACCTAGTACCTAGTGCTTTTCAGTATCACATAAGGAAAATCCCTGGGAACAAGGTTGTCTTTCATACATTTGAAAGAATGAAATAAATCAATCTAAAAAGAAAATATTCAACCTTGTTGAAAACTCAAAGTGGTACTGGGGCTCTTGTCTATATATTCAAATCACCTAAAACGTTTGCAAGCTTTACAATCAACTGCCCCCCTTCCCTCCCCTCCCTAGGTCTTATCCCGCTCCTCATCCACCTCATGAAAGTACAAAACATAAATGCAAACTTTAGTCCCCGGGGAAGATTTTAAATGTTTACCTGTAGCATTTTGTCCGGGGAGGGTTCAATACCCGGTACCAGGTTGGCAGGACAAAATGCAATCTGTTCCACATCAGCGAAATAGTTCTTGGGGTTGCGATTCAGTACCATGCGACCAACGGGAATTAGAGGAAACTCTCCATGTGGCCACACCTATTTGTTAACAACCTGATATTAGACATTGCACGTGTATAAAGTACTTAAATAGCGGTCAATATCAACCATTATTAACCTTAAACATTACTTCCTTCACCTTTAATTAACTTCGATGATGCCACAGCACAAAATACATGTGTAAGGAATGATTATAGAATTATAATAAACAGAATAAATATACTGTAGAAGAAAAGCCAATCAGAATACAAGATTAAAAATAGACCATTAGAACAGTGATACAGTGATAGATAAGTTAATAGTATCAGCCTTCAGCCCCTTAGCTACTGAAGCGTAGTCTATTCTTCCTCGACGTGTAGTTGTTAATTGTTACCTTGGTCAGGTCAAAAGGATTAAACTTGTGCTTTTCAGCTTCGTCAAATGTCATTACTTGAATGAACACCTTCCATTCCGGCTGAAAGAAGTAAAATAAAATATAATAAAATGGTTTTCAATAAAATATTTAGATATGTGAATCATCTCCGCCACTGTTTACAAAATCGTATAAAATATAGTTATGTTTCTGTTTTTTAAAAAAAGATGATGAAATATGGGCCAAACCATAAGCACCGGCTCCTTGGGACAATTGGCTTGTAAAGGTTCTAGCTAGCAAGCTTAGTACAATTATCTTAAACCTTTGCTTTTCATTTCTCACCTACTATTACCTACTCTCTTCATTTCTAACCGCAAGATTCCATCTCTTTACATAAATCTTTATTTTCTTTACATTTTCAGTTGTGCTGAGGAAGGGCTACCGCTCAAAACGTAAACTTTGTGCTTTCTTTAGGGTGATGATTAACAATTCAAATTAGAGTTGATGAAAATTCAATCATGTGGTTTAACTACTCGCGCCGACGCCATTTAACAGTTTCTTTGAAAAATGTTCATCAACTAACTAAAATTGTTAATCCTTTGCTCCTCAAGTAATGGAAAGTAATTTCACTTTAACAAAAGTTCAAATAAATTTGCAAAACTCACTTACATAGTTACCGTTAGCAATGGCGTTGTAAAGATCGCGGATGGAATAATCTGGATCAGAGGCAGACAGTTGGGATGCTTTGTCAACAGTAAGATTCTTAATTCCTTGCTTCGGCTGGAGAATCAAAACAAATATTTACAATCAATTTTAAAAGCTTTTTTTCTACGACATTTTCCGCAGCTAAAATTTCTCTCAAGGCAGCGCCATGCTGTTGAAAGACGGACTGATCGACCAGACAGACAAATCGCCCAGCAGTTTTATTGGCTGAGTCGACTTGCACTCTTTTCTGGAGGAAGAGGACGTTACAGGAAACAGACAAATCAGTAAGACGACTGTAAAGTCATGTAGATGTTTTCATTCCGTTTTTAAATGAATCTATTTGTCCGTGTGAGACAAGATTATCTTTCTCAGGGCCTGTTTTCATGGAGATAGGGTATTCACCCTACCAGAAGGGTTAAAACGTATCCCTACTGTGTATGTAAACTTGATTTGCAGGGGTAACCCCGGGAGTAGGGCAAGCATAATGGCAGGCAAGCGTTCTCTTTTGGCGCTACATTCAGTTTTCCTCTCTTTAGCATCGTTGGCTGTAATTTTGCAGTGCTATTGGGCCTATTATTATCAATGCTAATAGCTCAAAGGCATCATCAAGGCCGTCTGACATTTCAAGCCGCTAACAAGTACTCTATAGCGTCAGCAGCATTGTTTATTTTCGAGGAAGAGTCATTTGACGTAATTCGATGAATTTCAACAGAAGCGGATCTAGGGGAGGGGACTGGGAGGGCCTTTGGGGGGGGGGGGGGGGGCCGGGCGGGGGGGGGGGGGGGGGGGGTGGGGGGGGTGTGTGG
>JAOBBB020111812.1:0-13134 GCA_025331005.2 Zoanthus gigantus
GCTTATTAAGAGATAGGGTATAGAGGGCTTATTAAGAGATAGGGTATAGAGGACTTATTAAGAGATAGGGTATAGAGGACTTATTAAGAGATAGGGTATAGAGGACTTATTAAGAGATAGGGTATAGAGGACTTATTAAGAGATAGGGTATAGAGGACTTATTAAGAGATAGGGTATAGAGGACTTATTAAGAGATAGGGTATAGAGGGCTTATTTAGAGATAGGGTATAGAGGACTTATTAAGAGATAGGGTAAAGGGCTTATTAAGAGGTTGGATAGAGATTGGGATGGTCACTTTTAAGTAGATAGAAAAGCTAGGTAAAGTACATGAACTTATAGATTAGCTTTATATTCCACGAGCTAGAAAATAATTAAAACAAAAAGTGACTTCTTGGCACTGCAGAACTCTGCTTATAGTACATGCCTTTAATATCCTTGACTTAAGTTGGTAAACATGCAAAGTGCAAGACCACGAAAATATATCAAAACTTACTGATTTTATTCAGATAACCTCTTTTTATCTTCAACAGAAATCGTTCTGGAACAGATTAATAATGACATTGAAAAGTGTTCAGAAGTATCTATTCCTCTCGTTGACGGCTGCAAGATGACGAAAGTATGGAACCTGCAGTGGGCTCTTCAAGAGAAAACTAAAAAAGATGTAACCATTCTGGACTGCGAGATTCTTTCAAAACATCCCGACGCAAAGTCTTTGATCATAACGGGCCAGTTATTTGATGGCCTTACATCGTTAAGCAAAAAATTAGCACACTCGTTCTTTTCTCAATCTAGCTCTTCAAAATACATTTTCCGTCTAGAGATTTTGTCTGTGAATTCCACAAGCGTCCAAGAAGCAGTAAAAAAGAAGTATTCTGATAAAAGTGATTATGATTACTGGAAATTTATTGAAAAATATCATGACGAGGTTCTTTTTATAGTAGACATGCCAAAGAAGGGATCCATCGACTTTGTCAGCATATTCACCTCGTTACCCGGTTGTAAAGTTATCGTTACTGTTCTAGTCAATGCTTACGTTGATCCAATTTCATTTCAATGTGATGCCCAGTTCTGTGTCAAAAGCACCCGTGAAGAGGATTTACGAAAGATAAATGAGCAAATTTTTGATAAAAAGAAAAGAGAAAGCGAGACCATGATCCAAGTACTCAACGAATTGCAATTAACTGAGCTTGCAACAAAGAATTTATTCTTCATGGACATCATTTGTAGCTGTTGGAACCGAGGAGGAAATATACCGTCAGTAACAGACTTTACAAGAAGTATTGTTATGGGCTGTATGAACAAATTTATTTTGAAATACAAGGTGGCAGACATCGAAACATTTAAAGAGGATGTATACAAGTGTTTCGAAAATGCCGGGAAATTCATTCTGTCCAAGTGGAACATAGGAGAAAGATCTTTTGGCTTGGGTGAATTTCAACACGCTTGTCCAAATTATGAGATGTTGTGCGATATTGGTCTTGCAGTTAAGCAAGATGTTGATATGTCCATGACGCTGAGAGTTGTGGATCCATTAATAGAAAGTTTTCTGGCAGCTCGGTTCATCGAAAACAATCTCCAGGTAGTGTGCCACTACAGTAATAAATTATACTAGGGAGATGAAATGAAATCGCACAATTGCGTATTGTACAATGTTATGATATGCACTAGGTATAGTAGAGCAGAAAAAGGAGGGAGGGGTTGGGGGCAGATGGCGGGTGCGTAACTCTCCTTACCAAGGGGACTGGAGAGGAGACATTTGTACCCTCAAAGCTGTTGTGCATACGAGCTTTATTTGAAGGATAATTTGGAAAATTCATTACCAATAGCTATACTGCAAATGCTTTTAAAGATAGCCAAAGGATTTCTGAACACTTGGGTTTAAGTTATCTTTTGAAAAGATGTTCCTTAATTTGAAGTTCTCACTTTCGTCCCACATAAAGCTACATACACTGCTTAAAGTTCTTATCTACTGGTTAAGTTCATGTTCCTTTCCCATCGATTTAGCAAATAGGTTACGTTTTAGAAGCATTGTTTATTTATCTTTTAAGATAGAAATTACGTTCTTTGTATAGATAAGTTGATATGAATAAATAATGTACTTTCTGAGTATTATTGGCTTAATTAAATGTTAGGTTTATAACAGTAAAGCCAGTCACTTACATCATCATCATTATCATCATTCTCGTTTAACATCTGCATTTTCCGATCTAGGATGGGGTTGGACAGGCAATGACTGCCCTCTACATCCGTCGACCTGCGTCACATGGGCTTCCACTCCCAAAAATTTCATATCCTCCATCACACAATCACTCCATTTTTTCCTAGGCCTTCCTGCTGACTGTCACCCCCCAACTCTCACCTCCCCTACCTCATCCAACACACCCCCTCTGATCTTTTCACATGTCCAAACCATCTCAGTCTTCTCTGCCTCAACTTAACAGAAAGGTCTTCAACTCCACATAACCCACCTCACTGCTAGACTACTTGTCTTGCCACCTCGCTCCTGCCATGTATCTCAGCATTCTGCGACCACATCTGCGTAGAACATCTACCAATCTGCTTGTTAGTGCCCATGTTTCTGCTCCATATACAGTACAGCAGATCTCACACAAGTTTCATATACACTTCCCTAGTCCTCAGTTCTATATGCTGCGGTTCACCAATAAACTGGCTATTTCTCGCTATCTTCTCCATGTAGCTGTTACTCTCGCTATCACCGCTCCTCCTTCACAGTTCAGCACATCTCCCAAGTAGCAAAACTGTTCCTCCAACATGCCTTCATTTGCTATCAACCCAGGATCCTCGTTGTCTTCATAGGCATCATCGCCCTCCCCCTCTCTTGCACATCTTGGCCATACAAAGTTTTGCACCCCTCGGAGATTTGTCAGAGCTGAGCATCGTTTGTGACACCATTTATTACATTCAGTACAAAGAACATAGTTTGCTCCCACCCCTCTTCCACAGCATCCACATTGCCATCTTCCCGACTGAATCCTCTCTCTAGCCTTATTTCTAGTCATCATTGATTTTGTCTTTTCCATGTTTATTTTTTCCGATGTTTCTGCTACTGTTTTTACCCTTGATCTTAATTCCGCATACAGAGGCATGACTGCAGTCATGAGTCTTTCTGGCACTTTTTGTCTCCTCAGTGCCCATTCAATTGCTTTCCTTTGCACTCGGTCGAATGCTTTCTCCAGCTCCACAAAGACATGATACAGTTTCTTCTTTTTTTCAATGAACTTTTCTTGCAATTGCCTCATTATATTATAAAAATTGTGACCTTCCTGGGCAAAAACCAAACTGCTGACCAGCCACTTTTTCCAATTTCTTTAACTTCTCCTCCAATACCTTTTTAAACAATTTCATTTCATACTCCACTAGTCTAATCTCTCTATATTTTCCACACTCCAAGGCATCTCCTTTTCCTTTATAAATCGGAACAGTCACACTGTTTTTCCATTCTTTGGGAATTTCCCCTTCATCAACTATCCCGCTAAATACTCTTGTTAATTCTCCTGTAATACTTTCTCCCTTCATCAAGTCACTTGTCATTCCTGTTGAACCTGGCACTTTTCCACTTTTCTTTTTTTTCAATGCTCTCTTGACATCCTCTTTTGAGATCTCTTCTGTCAGCCCTTCCACCATATTTATCTCTTCCAGGTTATGTTCATTTTCATCGTTTAACAGGCCTTCCACCTCCCAAGTATCTCTTCTTCCTTTATTTTTGATAACACCCCTTTCATCCTTTATACACTTTGCTCCAGTTACATCTTTTTTCTCTTTCTTCATTTGTTTTGCAATTTTATACATTTCTTTTTGCTGCTCACAACTATTCAGTCCTTCACTCCAACTTTCTCATGCCAGCCTCTTTGCTCTGGCTACCTCCCTTTTTGCCTGTTTTGTTTTTCCTTATATTCTCTCTTATCCTCTTCGTTCTGTGCTCTCTTCCATCTTTTGTATGCCCTTTTCTTTTCCTGTAAAGCCCTCTGCTTCATTCCACCACCATGTTTCCCTTTGCATTCTTCGATGTCCCGTGGTTACACCACAAAGCTCTTTTGCAGCCTCTAAAATATTTTTACCCAGTTGTTTCCATCCTCCTCTCTTTACATATTAATTTTGTGTTGCACCTTCACTTCAAACTGTCTTCGCATTTTCTCATCCTTCAATTTCCATTCTTTTATATATTTTTTTTCGCCTCTCTGCTTTTTCTTTCTTTTTAGGTTTGTCACATGTATATCTGCCCTGAGTAGGCGGTGTTGTGTTAAACATGCCTCTCCTGGGATAACCGTAAAGTCTCTTACCCAGATCCCCCTTGCCTTCCTCAGCAGTATTAAATCAATTTGTGTTTCTGCCCCTCCACTCTTTTGTACTTTTCCCTGTCCTTTTTAAACATCGCATTTATCACTATCAGCTCTTTACTTTGGCATAGTTCCAGCATCCTTTTTCCTTCCTGATTTCTCACACCAAATCCATGTGTATCCATAACTTCTTCAAAACCTCTTCTATCCTCACCAATATAGCCATTTAGGTCGCCAGCAACAAGTAGTATCTCTGATTCTGACACTGTTGTCACATCATCCAGCATACCCCAGAAAGCTTCCTTTTCTGCTTCTTGCCTATCTACTTGTGGTGCATACACTGAAAATATGTTCCCCACTTTCTTTCCCACGACAATCTTTATCTTCATTATTCGCGAGCTTATCCTTTCTACCTGTATCACGTCCTTCACCAGAACTTCTCGTACTAATATTCCCACCCCTCCTCTTTTCTTCCTTTCTCCTGACCACCAGAATTTCTAGCACTCCTCTTTAGAGCGAAACATTTTGCGTCCTTCTCCTTTGTATTGTACTTCTTGTGCGCAACAGATGTCCACCTTTCTCCTTGCCAGCATCTTCACAACTTCTCTACTCCTCCCCATTATCGATCCAACATTCATTGTACTTACTTTCAGTTTTCCTCCTCCACTTGTGTCATATTTAGATGTATTTAACCCGGCCAGCCACCTATAATAAGGCTGATTTTGTTTTTGCAGCAACTGAACAAGTATATTCTTGATAGTCGTTATACAATGATGCCACTGTATGTTTCTGGCATGGCAAATTCTGATAAAGAACTAGAGCAAGTTATAGAATGGATACTAAAGCAAAAATGTGACGCGTCTCTGAAACGTACACTTGTGGAGTCCTGCTTTAGAGAACGTAAACACGTGCAATGCTTGACGACCAAATGTAATGACGGTGCAACAGCAGCTACTGCAACTAGTGGTCTCACTAAAGGCAAGCTTCAAGGTAATAAGGATGACGATGATGGTAATAATGGAAGTATAATGTAGTATGTTATAGTAAAGTTTAGTTTAATGTAGTATATCCAGCGTGTGCGTGTATTTGTAAACAAACCACTCGTATCAGCCTCTAAGTCTTATAAGAGAAACACTAACATTATCTGTAACTAATGATATTGATCATGTTGTATTTCCATTTTACTTTCTTTTCGTTTGAGAAAATATTTATAAATGTAATTTGCGAGCTGAGTTGGTAAATTTAGCTCACATGATGTAAATAATTCTATTGTGTTTAAATTATCTGTTAATTCAACGCCTGCTACTTCTTCAAGGTTATCATATAAATTGCACTTTTAAAAGTGTCATTGCCCGAGAAAACCGGGCAGAACCAAAAGATCGAGGTCGGCCGATTCCCTCCTCCTTTTCACTGTTTGAAAGCTATCCGAAAAGATTAAGAACGGTGACATTTATAACCTTTGACAACTATTTGCTCCCGAGATATGGAAACCCTCTAGTTTTTGGGGATTGTGACCTTAAATTCTCTTGAAATTTTGCAAACTTTTGGCTTCTCAAACAAGCACTTCTCCTCTATTTTGAGACTCATTACGATTTGTGAGAATTGATTGGGACTACCTTTCTTCAGTAAGCCTAAAATAATTCTCTTTGCCTCAAAGTTGTAGTTTTTCTGTGATCTCAAACTTCGCCACCTCGCACTTACAAGCGTTTATGCAAATTTTGGTCATTTTTGGACAGTAATCTCTCAAAAAGGTCATACTCAAAATCTGTATAACAGCCATTATCCTCAAGCCCAGTCAATGGTTTTTAAATTTCCAAAGAGTTAAAATTAGCTTTCTCAAAGCTTTTGCAGTGGAAGGCTCGCGAAGTTTGAAATTTTTACCAAACTTCGTTATGTTTGCCGCCATATTGTCACGTCACTGTTTCCACTCTCGGTCCCAACTTCTCATTGTCGTCGTCACAATTTCATGTTTGTGGAGTACCTTTTTTTGTTGAAGGGTTTGATAAGGATATAGAACAGAACAGCAAAGCACGAAACTTTATATTGCAATAATTTACATAGCTGAATCAAGAAAAGGATCACAGCGGCAAAATTGTTTTACGAGGACCTGGCATAAACCTGTTCTCGTACTGAATTCTTTCTAGGATTTATGAATTTGATAAATGCTGCCTTTTCCTAGAGATGGATCACTTTTTTTTGCCGTTGGCTTCGCTGTGCTTTTGCTGTTGGCTTCGCTGTGCTTTACACGCTTTTTTTAATAAGAACCAGTAAATTTTGCTGAGGCTCATTGTTCTTAACTTTATGGCTGCTTCAGCCTGAAATTGTTTTTATTTCTGTGAGCGGTTTGCAATGAGAAATCAAAACAAAACGACAATACATTGAAAACAATGCTGTTCGTCTGTATTTTGTGGAGATCTCTGTACATTTATCCAAGATTCAGTACTGACCACTGTGCATTTTTTCCTCACTCTCAGTCCTTGCCCACAGGCTGCAGAGGTTATTTTTTGTTGTTGCTTAACCATTTTACAAGATTTAGTGAAGTTTAAACTCGAAACATTTTCACTTATTTTCAGGCTCGGCCTGAGCTTGTTCTTAAATTGTTCTTAATTTTCGGCCAATCTGAGCCTCATTGTTTTTATAAAGTTGTTTTTATATAAAAAGCATGTATTTTTAACATCATTGGCAATACATCCTTTGTAAAAAAAATCATTTGCGCACATTCTAATTAAAGTAAAACATTAAGCAGTGCTACCAGCACGTACTAAACACTGAAACTAGTGAAGCATTTCTTAAGGTCCTTGTTTTCTCGCTTTTTTTAGTTGCCGTTGGACAAAATAAATTTTCATTGTACATTAGCCTCGCAGGTAAATCTGATATGCAACAAATGGCCACCAAATTGTGGAAGATAACAAGAAAAGATCAAACCATTTATTTTGGTGAAAGTCGGAGTTGGATAATAAACAAGGACTGAAAAATGTCCAGCGGAAATTTGATAGACAAAATGCAAGATATCACACGATCTCTTGCACATGTTTTAAGAACTCAAATCGTTGGCCAAACTCTTATGTTTTATCAAGGGAAAGAATTTATGTATGGAAACATAAATCTCACACTATTCTTGACTACTGCACCTGTTTCGGGAATTTGCTTCGACTGGCATAGGTCTTTTTTACAACTAACATTACTATTTCAAAAAATTCTTATGTTTTTTGCCGATTGGTATTTCTGTAGTAGAACGAGTAATTTTAAAACAATATCATATGTTTTTTCAAATATTAAGGGTTACCGTAGGCGGGCAGAGGGGTGATATGTCTTAGTAATTTAATAGAAAGGCAAAGCAACGGTGTACGAAGTTGAAACAAAAGTAAATAGTGAAAGTTCCGTACTGTTTGTTTGTTGCATCATTCCCTTCGTTGATACTCGGGCTATAAATTTAATTTAAACATATTAATGTTGCCGTAGTTTCAGCGTCTGTTGAGTAGCTGTTCATGCGTTGCTTTTTGTTTACCCTCACTGGTTCACGTGGAACAGGAACACCTTCTGACGTATGCCTGTAATAGGTCGATACAGGGCTTCTTTCTCTTGTTAGAGCCTTGGACATCCAAACCTAGTGCTCTGCAGATTTCTGATAATTCCGACACCTTCAATTTCTTTAATTTATCCGCTCTTGCAAGCTCGCATACATCTATTGCTCCTACCTTTACTGGGTGAGTTGGGCCCCAGTTAGAGATTTCGTTCAACACAGTGTTTCGTATTTGTTCGTGAGCCATTTCCACTTCCCAAGCATCAGCATCTTCATCAGGAAGGTCTTCCATACAATCAACAGCTTGCCCATCAGTTATCTGCTTCTTTCGTTGAAGAGCCGAGAGCCTGGAGAAAAAGCTGCTGATCTGTTGCGCTGTTCTCCATTCCTCAGGTTTGAACAATAGATATCCACTGTTGTCCTTGGCGTACTTCATTTCGCTTGATACCTGGACAGGGTCAGCCTTCTGGCCACTTTTGACCCCGGCATCAAACTTCTTTAAAAGGAACTCCTTAGTTTTCTTCACCATTCTTGTTGGTTTTTTCACTGTTTTTAGAGCTCAGCCTTCTGATCTTCTCAGGTTTTGGTCTATAGCAACGCTTGACGAACAGGACTCCTCCGGTGCTAAAACATGGTATCTTGGTTGTTGGTTTACACCACTGACTTTCTCTGCCCATTTCTTTCTTATGGTGTCATAGAGTGTCTCTGATTCAAGGATTCGTACATGCTTCCCGGTGTCCATGTGAGCTTGAGCCTCAGAATCACTCTTGAACGTGAGAACATAACCGTTTTCGTTGCATGAAAGGACTTCCGCTTTTTGTCTTGCGCTCTCCCCAATTGTGTTAAGTCCGTAGGGCCTTGCTGCTCAATATTGAGATCGTCATACCTGATAAGGTGACCGGGTCTGACACGGTAAGCTTTCCATGCATGGATTCCTTCTTTTTCAAAACAAAAATTATTGAGAAGACTAATGTTGGGGATTTTGTTGTTTTTCCCAACTTCATTGGCAGTGACAATTTCTGCAACAGCTGCCCTGCATCCTTTCAGACCCCCATGGGACTCTAGAGCCACCTTCATTTCTTCTGCTGTTTTAACATCGTGCTTCTCATTTACCCATTTTCTGATGTTGATGTTCTTCGTAGGGGCTGTTTTACGATCACATATTTCTTTTCCAGCCTGGGGATCTGATTAGTCGTAACGGAGGACCTTCACTCCAGTGTGCTCCTCAACATAAGGCAGACTCAAAATTAGGGGGCCATTGTGGTAACAGCCCGCATTGTCAGATCGCAAATACACTTGCTTTATCTCAGGATACTCGTTTCAGATAGTGCGAAAGACATGTTCAAGGATGGACACCACAGCAAAACTGTTTTGATTTCAGGTGTTCATAAGATGAACAAAGCACTCAACCTCAAATTTTGAGCTTTTCTTTGTAATAACTGCACTCACGTGCCAGTTCCTGCCACGCTTTCCAAAGAACTTGCTCATTTGTTCTCGGTAGTGTTGTGGAAGGTACTTCCTTGCCTAGTCAACAATTATAAGGCAAGTCTCGCAACTGAGTTGGCCAAGGGCCTCCTGTTTTGCTTCGTCTTGAACTACAGAACGTAGAAGGTGTTACTTCCAAGAATTTATGGCACGCACGTTCTCTTGAAACTCAAACTTTAATCTTTCTTTGTGGTCGTTTATAACAGTCACATCCAGTTTCTCGGCGATTTCATCAAGGACGCTTCGGAGGGATTCACACCTCTCACACACGTATCGTGGTCGTGCTGACACATCCCTCTAAAGTCTGAACAAACAAGATCGCTTTACAAGTAGACGCTGCAGTGGTCTACACAGTACCCCTCCCTGCCGAAGTGAGCTTTGTAGTCTGTCTTCAAATAGCGTTTGGCATTTTTTAGCTTCTGGAGCACAGTTTGTTGCCACTCTCTTTCAACGCTATTATCGGTAAGCGTTTCAACCGTTGCTACCATACGATCAAATGCCTTAGTGCCTTCTGCAGTTACATTTTCAAGACCCTGTAAGGATTTCTGCATTGATGCAGAACACACATTCAGAAGTCTTGAAATATAATTTAGAAAGTGATCGATTTTGACTGGCTCGATTCGACAACGGAATATGGGTGCATCAAAAACTAATTGGCCCTTTCCAGTCTGAATTGTATGTTTTCGGGCTTGGTCGATTCTCCATTTAGATAAACCTGGCATCATTTGCTGTAAATGAGTTTTGGAAAAGTCATTCGCAAATAGGGACAAAATCTGTCTTTTTACCTGCCATGACTGAGCTTGGTTGTGTGCTTTAATCAAGACATCAATCAGCGCTGTGGTTGTGTCGAAATTCTTGCACTTGCTCAATTTTCTATCCTGTTTCTCAATTAGTCGCTCATGACAGAGATTTTGCCATATTTCGTTCTCCTGACCAGGACCAATCACTTCGCTTTTTGCAAATAGTACTTTTGCTGAGTACCTGATATATCATTTCACGAAGTGTTGAGAGTTGAGAGGATAGGGCTGAAACGAACATCTGAAAGACTTTCCAGCGCTTCATTCAGTGTCTGCCTTCTGCTATGTTGCTGCTCAACTTCGTCAATCCAAATGCTTAATTCTTGATCTAACTCAGTGCTCAGTCTGTCTCGCTGTCTTCAGAAACAGCTTTCTGCGAGCCACAACCACCATCTAAAACAGTAGATTGTTCTTCAGACTGTTTCTGGATTTCTCCGCCTGCAGAGGAGCCATAATCCAACGGAGGATCAATTTTTGAGGTCTGTACAATGGGATTGAAACAAAGGTATTTCTGTTACCTGGGCATTCGTTTTATTTTTCAGTCAGTATTTGACTACTTAAGATACCAAGTTAATCTAACGTTTGCCGGTACTGAATTTTTTTTTTCGCTTCATATGCCGTTCTTTTTATGGTAATGCTCATCTTGCTCCCCTCTCCAAAAACTTCATTTCCTAAAATTACAGCACATTTTAAATTTTATTATTATTTTTAAAAACCCGCCTCACAGATTTGGTTTAGACAGACTAAATAATAGTCAAAGATGGCATAAAAAAAATGAACCTGGTGTTGAATTTTCGTTTCGTTGGGTACAACTGCCTGTCGGATTTCATAGTGGTTGATCGTACACCTTAAGCAAATAGCTGCACGGAAGCGAAGGACAGAGAATAACGCTTTACTTTAGTACTCAGGAATATTGTCTGCGAGACAGAAACTAATGTGATACAATATTATTAGGCAGGCAATCCTTGATACAAAATAGAAGTAAAACGCGTCAGGCGCTTCTTCCCACTCGCCCTCTTTTTAATTGGAGTTAAAAAATTATAATGTATAAGAAAAACTCTAAAATTCGATATTCATATTTAGTTTTTCTGCCGCCTATTTTCAGAATCTGAAACGCAGCATCCCCCTTGTGGATTTGCTGCAGTTTGCAGTGTGGTTTAAAGAACAATGGGTAGATAGATAATGGCTAACATGCTGAAATGAATACATGGTAGACTTATCTGAGAAAAAAAAAGAAGCACTCATTTGTTATCAACTCCATGTTGTTCGGGCTGTGCTGAATCACTTTTACCCTAACTTTTTTCTTCAACGTGGGTGGGACTGGCCGGGGTTGTCCATCTCCCCTTCTAAGCAAATAACTAACAATTTAATCCCACTGATCCCCACTACGTTTATTTTTGACTCAGTTTAGACTGGTTTTCATCAAGATAATAGACCGGTCATTAATTAAACTGCAGGTTGAAAGGGAAGAGAAACGTTTTTCTGGGATTCTCTTTTTTCTTCTGAGAAGTAATTTTGAAATTTTGAACTTCTTTGATGTCAACTCTTGTATTTTAAACCCATAACCAGCCACCACTTACTTTTCCTTATCAAAAAAAAAAAAAAAATGAGAAGCCCTTATAATCTTTCAAATTTCCAGATCCCCTATTTTTCCAAACGCCACAAAAAAAGATACAAAAACTGAAAACCATCAGTGCGTACAAAAAGAAATTCGCGTTTTTTACCTTTTCTTTTGAAATAATTCTAGATTGAATCCTTGAATCCAAATGGTAAAAACCTTGTGACACTTTCCTGAACCAATTGGAATGACGACTTGATATATTTCATAAACTTTATCCGATATATGCGAATTAATTCGTCTTGGTGATTTCATTGGTTTTCTTTCACCTTGATGGCTTGGGTAGCAACAAGTGGTCTGTTTTCTGCCGGGCCATAACACCGTTAGTTCTTTTCTGTGTTTGGAGCACACTGTCATAGCCTGTATTTCGTTTTGCGACGAACCAAACAAACCAGCACGGTTTAAAAGGAGATATTCCTCATTAACATTTGCTTCTGTCGCTCTTCATCGTTTCCCGCTCACGCCATGACTAACTAGATGAGACGAAATATCTCTCTTGCAGGCTTTTAATGGAATGGTCGTGGTTTGTTCGAGCCCTAATGGAACACAAGGGGAAAACTGCGAACCAAAACTGCAGTTCATGATGACAAAATTCGAAAGAGATTTTTATAAATTGGAAAGTAGTTTTTTCGTGGTTTTGGGGAACAAATAAAGTCAACAAAACACCGTCGCACTTGTCAGTTGTCTAAGAGTTGTTCATTTCATTTTCAGAGTTTGCCGACAACTGTTTTAGGGGTGGACCATTTGCTCTTTGAAGGAAGGGGGAGGGGGGATGTTGGAAGAATTGGTCAGCGTAAGAATTTTTTTTCCTGCTGCCCAATGGTTCAGGCAATTTTTTTTTGTTCATAAAGGTTTTGCCCGAATTTTTTCCCCTGTGACATCTGTTGCAGGAAATTTTTTTTTGAAAAGGTACATTTAGTAATTTTATGGCCAATAATTACTTATATTGAAGATTTGAAAATATTCCGCAATATGGGCAATTTTCTAGTGATAGGATACTCCAGGGTTTCCATTGCTGGTTTAAGCATTCATAGGTCTGTGAACAAAATCAAATGTACTGGTAAGAATAATATAATTTGAGGTTATCAAACCAGGACATGCAGCTGACATACAGGTATGAGTTTGGGAGTAACAATAATATTGCCTTAATTCCCATGGATAAATATACAGATTACAGTACATATTGCATGCTGCTTTCTGTGTCATACTTAAAGGTTTTTCTTTATTGGCAAAAGGAAGACACCAGAAGAATTGAAATCACACAATATCTAAGGTGTATAAAGCACTTCCACTTTTTGGCTCTAGTAAATTCTTGTCATTCTCTAAAAGGTGCTGAATAATTTCCTAAATTTCCTGGGGAACATCCTTTCCATAAAGCATTTCCTGGGATGGTACGAAATTTTTTTTTTTGCC
>JAOBBB020111901.1:0-13129 GCA_025331005.2 Zoanthus gigantus
ACTTCAATCGCTCTAGCACGGTGCTAGAAAAATCACCATCCTATCCAACCTTTAAACTATCGAACGCACTTCACTAACCTATGATTACTACTAGTAATAATAACAACAACAGCAACAACAACAAGCGATGAGAAGTTGGAAGTAAGAATGACGGATAAAAAAAGTCTGTTTGCTCTGAATAAATTTGTCATGGTAGGAATAAATTAAAACTATATTTAAAACCTTTGTTTAAGTACATAATTTATGTACAAATAAAAAATGTTACTAATTATTATTGTGGAAACGTGAAGATTGCCAACACATCGCTGCTTCATCAAGCACGACAAATGTGAAATTATGGATGTATATAGTAACACAATTTGCACAATCGTTCGTTGAGTGATCACGTACCATTATTTATAGCTGATACCGTTTTCAAAGGCGAGAAACAAAGAACACATATTTGTGAATAAAACTTACAATTCGACATCTACTAAGACAGCAACACTAACTGCTTCCAAACGACAGTTGTAGTTCCCGTGAATAAAACTCAACTGTCGAGCTACGGCAAATAATAAAAATGTCATCCTAGGTTAT
Organism: Zoanthus gigantus; assembly: GCA_025331005.2. Lineage (NCBI taxonomy): Eukaryota > Metazoa > Cnidaria > Anthozoa > Zoantharia > Zoanthidae > Zoanthus > Zoanthus gigantus. The sequence goes on from JAOBBB020111901.1 coordinate 577, forward strand.
GTTAATTTATTCAACGTGATTTGATTCAAAAATAAGACGCGGTGAGTTGCACGGACACAAAAATCGGTAGAAAACAATGTTTAAAGTATTGGCATAAAGTTTTTCTTTTCAAAATTAAAGCTCGCGTTTTTTTTTCTTTACTAATACTTGTAATTTTTTCCAAGGAAATGACTTTTATTTATATTTATTTACATGAGCTGTGATTTCCTGTTTTCCTCAAATATGCTCCACAACAAATGCATGTGGCGTGGTCTTGTCACGTCTAACTCTAAGCCTATAACGGAGCGTTTCGTATAAACCAAACCAGTGGTTGCTTTTAGTGAATTATTGAACATTTTCGTCCGTTGTTGTTGCTTTAGTAATGGCCAGCTGTTGACAATATTTCAAAAAGTTAAAGTACTGCTTTCTTTCTATCACACATAGTGTAAACATGCAGCGATCTAAAGTAAAGATATTGTTTCAGTTTTCACTATCTATTTTAAAATGTCAAAACCATGTTAACACAAGTTATGTATACAGTATAATACATAATACATCCGTTATCAGGTTTTTAACTGTTGAAGAGCTTTGTATAATCAGTAGACTTTGAGCTTGTGTTTTGTTTTTTGACTTTTTGATTTTCATTTGATATTGTTTTAGTTTTCAAAATCAAAAATTGAAACTAAAAACTACAAAAGCTAAAATAAAAGTTTAAATCTTCAAAATTAAAATCGAATTTTAATTTATTGAAAGAGAAAGTTTTGATGGCAAAAAATAAAACCATTTTTAGCTAAACCTTGAGTGATCCTTTTGGCCTTCCGTACCTTAATGGTTTTAAGAGTCTCCTTATTCACTTCAAAATTATACAATCTAATTTACACTATTAGTTAATTAGTATTACATAAATGTGGCAGAAACTAAATATAGATAGGATATTACACGGTAGCGCGAACATATGTTCGCTGCGCTCGCTCGTGAAATATTTTTTCCACTCGAAGATAAACTTCATATGCTCAAGCCAACGTGTAATTTTCTTGTTATTACATAGATATGAAAGTTTTGAAAAAAACAAAAAAACAAAGGGAAAAACAAAGGAAAAACAGAGGAATGACGTCAGCGATATCTTCACCAGTGAGAATATGGAAAATATGACACTCGTATCCCGGATGTAGTTTCATATGAAATATTTTTACAGTAAAACTCTCGTATCTATACAATAAAAAATGATAATTGTGGCAAAAAACACTTTCCTGTGGTGCTGATGCAATATTTTTTTAGTAAACGTTATTTCAAAGTACTGGAAAAGATCCAATCCATTGCTAGCATAAGATTCCGTTTGTTCAATATTCATTCTATGAGTGTTCGTGAAGTAATTGCAAGCACAGATAACATTAGAGTGATAGCTCTAAAACTAGCTAGACACAAACCCTTTTGATTGCGGGTGTCGGCCAATTTGAAATAGTCATTTTACTTCTACAAAGACCACAAAATATTTTCTCAACAGGATAGAATTACTGCCATGCTTTTGCAATCATTCTATTTTTAAAAATATAATTACGTAACTCAGACAACTCAAAGCTGAAGTTATTATACCATAGCTGTAAGTAGCAAAGTTAGGTGTAAGGAGAAAGTCCTGAGATCGGGGTACCAGATCCAAATCTCCCAGCCTAATTTTGGATCAAAATCCAATTGCCAGCCTAATTTTGGATCAAAACCCAGTTCCCAGCCTAATTTGGATCAAAACCCAGTGCCCAACCTAATTTTAGATTAAAACCCAGTTCCCAACCTAATTTTGGATCAAAATCCAGTTCCCCAGCCTAATTTTGAATCAAAATCCAGTTCCCAGCCTAATTTTGCTGCATATCTCAGTTACCAGTTCTCAAAGCTAATTCACCGTCGTACTAATATAAAATAATAAACATAATGAACTTGTTAATCGGTGCTAACATAACATGTACCTTTATCTAAACTGCAGAAAATCCCTCATGCTGCTGATAAGAACTCGTTGTTTCCTAATCCTTGTAGGTATAACCATCTTGAAACGGGTTATCTAACCCATTCTCATCTGATTCAATGCCTTTACCATCACTCAAAATAAAATTGTCAGCTGTTAAAAGAGAGATATAATGCTCTGCTCATTATTACACACACCTGAACTCATCATATTTTTTTTAAAAAGTCTGTTTCTAGTGAGTTGGTCCGTTATGAAATTCTCCAATAGGCAATAAGAACATTAAGGAATGATGAGTTATCTACGAAGCTTTGGGCCAAGAGATACTGCAAGTGAGTAAGGCAGCGCATGTCCGACAAGACAACACCCTGGACAGGGCTGGAGACTGCCTATAAATTTGTACGAAACACAGACCATACTTTGTCCCCTGGATTTACAGTCAATATTTCTAAGTTAAGTGAAAGTGATGAAGATAAAGAAAGTGAGTCAGATGAGTTACCTTTGAAAATTCACAAAGATGAAGTCTACGTAGGGAGTATTTGGAGTAATTGTTTGCTTCCTGAAATGAGTGAATCCCCGATAGGTACCAATCTGGGCGTGGCTAAGGTTAATTTCAAGCCCATACCCTAAAAAGTTTCATCCAAAAGCATATAGTAGACATTATTTCAATCTATTTAATAAAGCTAAAGATATCAGCATCAAATACTTTTGTATGATGAAGGACTATTGTAATGAGGGAGGTACCACACTGTATGCAAATGTAAAAATTTCGTCTCTAGACCCTAAGCAGTACCATGAGCATCCCCGCCACAAAAAGTAGGGAGTCTTCCCTAAAGCTGGGTAATATCAAGGTATAAGGAGTCGATGAAAACTTGTCTTAGTGTCCTGTCTAGAGGAAGAGAAAGACTCCTACCCATTCCACGCTCGGCTGTATGTCAGATAAGCGGAAGCGGTTTGGAAGAGGAAGTTATTTTTTGTTTATAGACAACGGCAAGTCTGAACAACGCTTAATTAGTTACGAGTTGATCCCAGTTGATTGAATCCGCTTTCTTTGTTTGCACTATTTTGTCAAAACTGTACCTTTTTTCGCTCTGGCACTTTTGGCGTTGTGTTTATCAAAAGGCGGTAGGTTCGATGGTGTTGGACTTTATAGTTATATATCAATGTATGTGTAAAAAAAAGAAGCTTGCCCAGAACAAATAAATCCTTAGCTTTTGGTATCTTAGTTGCGAACCACACAACTTGTTATCGTTTACTGAAAGATTTAAAAAGCACTTTACGTTGTTCATTGTCTAAATTATAACGTCATCAACTTATGCGAAACCGAAATCTTTTTCCGGTAACAAAAAAGTAACTTGTTTTGTGACTGTCACGGGACATACAGTGATACAGGATGCAGTGTAAAGCGTTAAACTAAAATCACGTGGTGTGCAGTCGCTGAAAAACGTGACCGGTGTCAGAAAAGTAATTAAAAAATTAAAATTAGAACACACAAGGAAATTTTTTTTTTCTTAAACCACAAACCACAAAACTCGTTGGCACAAAGACAAAATCTTTTTTTAATGAAACAAAGGAAAGAAACTCCAAAATATATATTCGACGTACCTTTACAGAGTCTTTTGAACCAGTAATACGTTTCGTAATATGCACACGCACCCCAGACTCCAAACTTCTTTACTAATGATTTACAAGATGCAATTGTTTCACGCCTATAGCGATGTTAATGCTAACAATATGAGGGGAATCCCCATCATTTTAATTAATCGTTTTTTTTTTGCAATTGCTGGAAGCCAAACGTGAGGGGGCGTGGCGAAACAGTGTCAACCTTATATTAATCTACCAAGGAGGCGGTACCAGCAGTCTGATTATATATACTTATTAAAAATGGCTTGCTGTAGTGACAGACATGCTATACCAATTCTTGTTTGTGAATATTTTTCAGATCTTTATTTTTTTCTTTTCTATGGTTCATTGTTTCTTTAATCGCAATTAAAATTCTTCAAGCAATTTTTATGACGCTTTCAGAAACTGGAAATTACATGAAGCCTACTAGTACTACATTTGGTTCTGTTTTACAGTGAACAGAATAAAATGACAAAAAGAGTTGTTTTTCATTTAGCTCTTATTGCTTTCATAAAACACACGTTTTTGATGTTAAACAAACGCAGCAGCAAAACATTGATGTAAAACATACATCTGTGATGTTTAAAATAACATTCTTATGCTCAAAGATAGCTTAGCAATATAGAATTGGCTGTCTGTTTCTACGTAATATAATTCAACGTTTTCTTGGGGAGAAACAAATTGATCGACTTGCTCTAGAAAGTGGTGGTTAATGATTTTTAATTGGCAAGAATTTGTTTTCTTATTGAGCATCAAGTATTAAGATATATTTTGGGTTTTTAAGTTTTTTATTGCAATGTGTATTAACTCTGTACGTACTTGTTGACCCTAGCTTGAGGAGCTACATTCTATTCTAATCGGGCCGGTCAAGCCCTACCCCTTCAAAAGTTAAATTATCTCTACTCGATCAAAAATTAAGTGGTTAGTCCTCATCTCCCACTCCCTCAAGAGTTAAATGATCAGGCGGCCTCCTATAAACCCCACTTCTTTAAAGGTATAAAGTATGATCAACCCCTATCGATACCACCTTAAGTGGTTGGCTCCCTCAAGATTAAAAAATATTCGGTCCTTCATTGGCGTTCATGTAATCCAAACCACTGAGCTTGTACCGAAGATGGTTCCATTTTATGTTGCATTTCATTTCCTTATTTTAGGGGGCGGCCGAAATTTTATTCTTGCATGAGGGGGTGGGCAGTGAGGGAAAGACCATTTAACATGTCCATTATTTTCAAAAATTCATGAAATAGTGGTTTTGAGGGGTAGACTTGGACAGGGTTAAAACAATTTCTCCCAAAAGAAAACCCGGGAGTCTGGGAATGGCATTTAGGTATGATATCACACAAAGAATGCTCACATGACAGTGAGTGGCTGGTTGATCTTCTTAAATCCCGTGTAATGCGGCGTTTTGTTCACAGTATTCATCATTTGCAGCCTATATTTCACAGAACAGTGCTCGCCATACTTTCACTAATTTGACAAAAACTTTGCTACAATCGGTTTGATCGGCTGAAAGTTTGTCATTCATGGACAAGGGGCCAAACTAGCAAATGTGGATGGTCTTGCATGCTGCATTCTCCATTTATATCAACTGGTAAATCTGCACAAATGGGTTGGCAGCATTAGCAGGTAAGTCTGGTCCGAGTTGGGGATTGTCCCGCGCATAATTGCAAGTTTTTCCAAATTTCCCGGGATGTAATTTGCTGTTGTACGTACGAAGGATTAAGCAAAGTTGCCCACAGAAAATGAGCTGTTTCACTTTCGCTTTGTCAGGCTTAAGAAGTTAAAAAAATTGCACATGTGCAAAGCAGAAAAGTCATTTTCAATGACTTTTTGAATGGATGAAAGATTATAATCATTAGTAAAGATTAACACCTGCTTAAGTTTGCAGGTTAACTTACTGTTCTCTCTTTGTGCATTTTTTGTATGAAGTCAATTAAATTTTAATGAAATTTTAGTCCCACTGTTGTTAAGTAAACTCTCAAATAGGTTTGTTTCAGATTATTAAACTTATTTGCACCATTATTTCTCTAAAAGAGTGCAAATCTTGACATCGGTAATTATTTTCATTACATCAACTAATTCTGTGCTATTCAATTAAAATGCAAAACATTAGATTGATAAACATTGCTCCCTTCTGGAATTTTAGTATAAGCACCTATTTTGTGTTCCAAATATGAGCTAGACAATCCTTGGAGACAAAGTTAAAAACCATTCCATTGGTTTGTATTTGCACAGTGGGCAAATTGTGTTTTGCAGAGGGAAAAAACCTGGGAACGAGGCCGAGTTAATGGACCACCTTAACTCTTTAGTCGGGGGGAGGGGGTGGGGGATGAGGGCTCAACCATTTTATTCTTGATGGGGTGAGAAATTGGTGGCTACCATTCAAATATCGAGGAGATGAAAATTGGTAATCAAGTGTTTTTTCTAAGGAGCCAAAATAGTTCCCAGGGTTTTTCCTTTTCTCCCCCCCCCCGACTCCAAGTCCCGGGTATGTGGTTTAATTGGCTGAGGAACCGAATTTATGGAACAGATTGTTTGTGCCATAATCATCATTAGTCCGAGGAAAGAAAACATCGTTGATAACTGCAAGGTTTGGATTAAGAAACAAATCTGATATTAAAACAGTGTTTCGACTTCATTTCAATTTACAAAATGTTGCAAGATCGAGGAGCGTTCGTGAAATTCGACCCAATCCAACGAAACGCGAACAAACGGAAAATTACGAAGCTAATTAAAGATTATCAATAAAGAGCAATGAATGCGGCAGGTGAGAACAAGCTAAACTGATTTCAAAAGAAAGTGACTTCGGAAAATTTTACAATGAAATTAACCAAAGAAGACAATTCTAGAAACGGAAGAACAATACCTGTTAAAAAACAATATTCATGCAGAGGAGACGTTGGGGAATCATTGGTCACCGACTTTGGAGACATATAACAGACAACATCAAATTTGCATTAACATGGCGTAGAACAACAGAAATGGAAAGGAGCAAACTGGGTCGGGGATAACGAACAACGGCAGAGCTCGTAGCAAGAAGTTGGTAAAAAGAAGTTGAAGAAAGATTATAAATACAGTCTTATGTGCCACATAGCCACTAGGATTTGACTATAAGTCACAATCATGATCACTACGTGAGTATTCTGTTAACCCACATCATCATCATCATCCTGTTCGTGCATGGGGTACCTGGTTCTCTACACCCCCAGTACTCTGATGACAATACGCGCTGACCTCAGTATGCATGTTTTCTCTAAGAGACCTAGATCTTCCCCCATGTCTATAACATTTAAGCTCGTTCTGAGGCCTCTAGGGAGCGCTCCCAATGTTCCAGTTATGATGGTTACCACCACAACCTCTGCACACTTCCATATTTCTGTAATATCCCTCTTTAAGTCTTCATTATCATCATCATCATCGTCATCATCATCATCAATCAACATCATCATCATCATTATCATCATCATCTTCTTCACCATCATCATCATCGTCATCGTCATCATCAATCATCATCATCATCATCATCATTATCATCATCATCTTCTTCACCATCATCATCAACATCATCATCATCATTATCATGGATGAATGAATGGGCATCAAATCGCTTCCTGTGTTATTGGGTGCCACAATGTCTTTTCTGTCCAGAACTCTTCTTCTAGGTGTCGAGGACCTTTTTCAGGATTTTGGCAGTTCCAAGGAGGCAAGCCTTCTATAGCAGATCAAAGAAGGCCATTAGTCCTAAGCATTTAGCTTTGTTTATAAGGTCTTTTAGCACTTTACCCAATGATGATTGACACTATCATTGCATCTCGGCATTTCCAGAGACATTTGATTTCTCGCTTCAGGTCTCTGTATCTATCAACTTTCTCTCTCTGTTTAGTTGCAACCCTTGTGTCGAAGGGGCAGGTTATGTCTATAATTAAGTATGTTCTTGGTTGCCTTTCAAATACTTCGCTGATCTGTCTGGATCATAAAGTCCCACAGTTACTTGACCTTGTCCGACACCAGCACCGGCTGTGAGTTCTACTCATACCACCTTGAGCTCCTTTCAAATCCAAAGCTCTCACACAGATTCAAATCCAAAGCTCTCGCACTGATTCAAATCCAAAGCTCTCACACAGATTCAAATCCAAAGCTCTCACACAGATTCAGATCCAAAGCTCTCACACAGATTCAAATCCAAAGCTCTCACACAGATTCAAATCCAAAGCTCTCACACAGTGAATTATGGCTGCAGCGGTGCTGTTTTTGCGCTAACAATTATGCAGAATGTAAAATGTGCGGCATAGTCTCCTCCCTCTCGCCACATGGCCTGCATGCAGCTGACACTTCCTGTTTGTTGATGTTTTTTTAATGTTCTTTATTCTTAAGGCTTGTTCTTGGGCAGCAGTAATTAACCCAACTGTTTCTCTCTCTAACTGGCCTTTCCTCAGCTACATCCACAAGCGTTCTGGATCACTTATCCCTTCGGAGGCTTTGAAGGATTGTTCGTGAAGCGGTATTTTTTAAAAGCTTTCTTTTTTTCTCTTCTTAGAACATTCGTATCAGGGAACTCTACCGACCTCTTTAGAGTGTGTTCTTCTGTTACCGCCTTTAGCGCTATTACTTCGCTATTACTCATATAACAATGAAGGCTCTCAGTCTCTGCATGTACAGAATCCTCAACTCCTAGCAGCCCTCTGCAGAAGATCTTTTCTCTCGAGGTGAGCATAATGGTCCTCGCTCAGAGTCGCCGTTAGGAGTTTCCACATTAACGGAAGGCCTGTATCCAGCCTGCAATTCGTTACCACTGAGCCAATCTCTTTATCTTTGATGATAAATACCATTCTATCTTCAATCATCCATCCTTGATTTGCAGACACTAATCTAGTTGGCGGTCACCATCACGTTCTGTCAAGGCAGTAAAGATCTTCAACCAGTAACCATGGAGGCCATCTTGGCGATCTTTTCAGTTAGCTATTTTTCTGCTTTTGTCTTTGCACCATATCTTTCGTAATCTTGACATTATACCTTGCTTGTCAACATGAGTAAGATCTTTCTGTAATTTCTTCAACCAGTCAGCACTCTTATTATGGAAGACATTTCTTCCCAATATGGGCATTCCAGAAGCAACTACCCTGCTCGGGGTTGGGGGTCACGTGCACACCATGCATTATATTATTCCCCATAGACGCTTCTGATTTGATTCAAAACATCTGTTCTGATGGTCCTCCTAAGCGTTATGAGGCCTGGGCTTTGACTTTCTGTTTCAACACTTCCAGTTGTTCAGTTTGTATTTCTTTGCTAGGTGACGGATGATTAGCTCTTTTTTGATGAGTCTCAAAAAATTACTTTGCGAGCCTGCTGATGTCTGCTGATATAATTTATTATTACTAGTATCATTATTACTATTATTATTATTATTATTATCATCATTATCATTATTTCTCCTTTATTTAAAACTAAAGACCATTGATTTCGGTTTTTAATTAGATTGTTTAATAGCTTGTGCTAAGAAATGAATTTTTAAACAACAAACTTTGTGTTGTTACCGTCATCGACAAAGAAGGATCCACCTTCGTTTTTGTTTCCTATAGTTTCAACATCTTAATTGTTTTAACTTCTAGGTATTAAAAAAAGTAGAAGTATATCTGTCATTTAATCACATTGTTTACAATATCACGAAATATCCAGTTTTACCAAAATAGGCGGGAAAAGACTAAAACGTGTACGACCAAAACGTGTTTTTATATAACGAAGGACCTCGTGCGAAGAAATGGCAGAAATGCAACAACCATAAAATCGCAAGTGTTCTACAGTCATTTTCAAAGTTGGTTATTATGCCAATGGACTCTGGGAATGGATAGACTATATGCGTGACTAGGCTCGCGTCCTTATTTTGTCTAGGGAGGGATATTATATAGAAAGTTGATTTAGTGTCTTATCCTTCACACGGTCGTGCTATTACTCACGTCAATAGTACGTGCTTATTTATTGCATTTAGTTAAATATGGAAAAGAGATTTGATCGGTAGTCATGCACTTGGTATTTATGTTGCTCGACCTCGGGTAACCATTTTATCAAAAATTCCCTCACGTCTCTCAAGAAGTTATACTCAAAACATGAATCAAATTAAGTTAAGGGAGTGACTAATAACTGAAGTAATTTCATAGCACAAAAAGAGATGATACATAATTTAACAAATATTGAAAATTTAGAAAACCTGTGCGCTGTAGGAAGCCTACGTACTGAATAAAACAGACATGAATTTCCCAAAATTTATAGGCTACCAGAATACATAAATATGAAATAAAATTTAAACAAGATTACAGAGCTATTTACATGTTGAACTTCACATGTGCCCAATCTAATGCTAATGGTAAATTCTTCTGTTCTATATCATTTGCATTAGATTCAGCACATGTGAAGTTCGACGTTTGAAACAGGCCTAAGGACAAAATAATTTTAGTTCTCCCCTAAGAATAAAGTCTCTACAATACAAAACAATTTCAAATGATGTACATCTGGCTAGAATTTTCAATACAAAAAGATATAAATGTGCTAAAACAAGCTCCCAAATGCAGTAGGTCGAATAAACAGATCTAACCGCCTTCACTCGTTCCTAGCCTAACAAAATTATGTTATTATTATAACATTTATGCATCGTACGAGCTGTCCAGTATTCTATTTTAAGGTGAGTTCCGGGTTCTTTATTGCCTTTAATTTCACCAAGTACAAGCAACATTAATAATTATATATAGGATGAAATGGTTTCAGATGGTCTCAGTTGTAAGTGAAATCTGTAAGCTTACATAAGACTTTTTATTTTGAACGTTTGTTGGTATATTATATTAGTGTATCTGAGGATTTCGGCGTCGTAAATCAGTTTATACGAAAACATATCAACAGACATTGAAATGCCAAAGAACTGAGATTATGTAATGATAAAGTTTGATAAAGACATTTAAATAACAAAACCGAACGTCAAAAAATGACAGGAAAATTGTTCCTAATTTTTCAAAATTATTTTTAACAACGTTTTTCAAAAAAAGCAAATTTTTAACAGAACCGCCAACCTTAATATAATGCTAAGGGCTCACTACCGCACAACTCAAAGTCTACTCTAAATATAACTACATTTTTGACAACAATATATTTACAAGATTTAATAGCTTAGCTTAAAACTTGCAAACGGCGTTGTAGCAATTAAGACTTTCGTTTTCAATTTGCGGATAGTGAGGTATGGCAACGAGAAAAATAAAAATTTTAAATGCAGTTATTTGCGATATGTTTTAAATGATATCAAAAACGTGAGAGGAGACACGTATTTAGTTCTGAGAGGAACTCCTCACTGAGAAACCTCAAAAACTCAGTGCATTTCGGCTAATACCGCTGGTTTTGACTTATTTAATGAAACGTTTTTAAAAACAGGAAATTGCAACAACTTTAGAAAGTTCGACCTTGAGGCAAAAAATCATCTGAGTTAAAAAAAACAAAAGTGCATTTTAATGTGACAAAAGTTGTTGATTATTATGCATATTATTCAGATATCTGTGTCAAGCGACACCAGTTTGTCTAGGTTATTGGTGTGATTGAGTCTAGATAAACAATAATATGACTCCGAAAGTTATCCCCGGGCGGATTCGATGAGTTTTCTGTATCCTGAAATTGACTTTGATATAAGTCAAACAAAAAGAGATGCTGTATAATTTCTCGTTAGGGTCAGATTGATTCATTGATTTACTGCAACAGTTCTGTAATATATATATATATATAATTCACAAAATATCAATAATGGTAATGATGACTCCTCAGAAAAATATAAACATAAACACAACTGAGACAACCATTAACTCGATTATGCCTATATTTCGACCATATTAAATGGTCTTCATCAGGGCGACTAAAAAACGAACCGTTAAACGTCGCGCGCGCGACCGTCTCTTCTGCGAATAAAAAAAGTCATTTGAGTTAAGTCCATCTGGAGCAACAGTTCTTAATCTATAAGCTCACTGGCACGCTTTATCTCTTAATCGTTCTTCTCCGAAATAAGATACTGAGGAGGGCCAGTGAGCTTATAGACTGAGAACTGTTGCTCCAGATGGACTTAACTCAAATGACTTTTTTTATTCGCAGAAGAGACGGTCGCGCGCGCAAAATTAGGGTGCGTTCTTTTGGGCCTATTCTGGAATAGGAATTTACATTTTGGAATAATTCGTATTTTCTCATCCTCAGTTTTCCAAACGATCAGTTATTCCAAGTAATCCATGTATTCTTAAACTCGCGCTATAATCTTCACTTTATAAGTTTCTATTAATAAGAGGTGTCCATCCTGTTCCAAACGAAGCCCCTTGTTTTTCTAGCTCAGGAGAATGATGAAACACTGGTTCGGCGTTTTCTTTGTTGTCCGCCATTTTCTTTGTTGCCTCTGAGGTTAGTTAGTAATCCGTAATCAGAATATTTCCCAAACGAACGACTCTTCGAAAAAAGCCACGTATTCCTATTCCGGAATAGACCCAAAAGAACGCACCCTTAGTTGTCTACGTTTTGTATTGATTGTAATATTTTCATTGTAACTAATAGTTTTTATTATTTTGTTTGTTACGTGCACGTGTTGCTGCTTTCGATTGTGTGCGTCAGCACATTGTATATAACTTGTGTGTTTAACGGTTGGTCTTAATATGGTCCAAATATAGGCGTAATCGAGTTAATGGTTGTCTCAGTTGTGTTTATATATATATATACATTTTTTTTTGTATCAAAAATATCACTAGCTAGTATATACAACATATAACTTTAAGTTTCTGAAGTCGGTTCACGACTCCGTTGTCAGAAAGTTTTAGTGCGAAGTGAATATAGTTTTAATCCGTTTTTAAACATATATATATATATAGATATAGATATAGATATAGATATAGATATAGATATAGATATAGATATAGATATGGATATGGATATGGATATGGATATGGATATGGATATGGATATGGATATGGATATGGATATGGATATGGATAT
>JAOBBB020111994.1:0-13125 GCA_025331005.2 Zoanthus gigantus
CCACCAGCCCCCCCCTCCCCCCCCGCCCCCCCGCACGCGGGGCCCCCCCCCCAGCGCCCCCCCGCGCCGCCCCGCCCGCGGCCCAACCCTCCAGATATTTACAATACCGGTATGTGAAGCTGTTCAGGGTATGTTTTTCAGACCATCCATCCTAAAACGGGGTGTAAATACCACGGAAGTTTTGTCTAAAACAGGGTATAAAATTTTGCAGTATTACAAACTGTTTAGCACAGGGATGTAATAAATGCTTTTGGGATGTGGCTATAAAGATCAACGTCGAGTATAGATAGCACAAAAGTGCTAATGGCTTACTTAGAGGCACGATAATGGGCATTTCGGCCACGTTAATAGCGGGCTTTATCCCTTAAAACTACCATGAAAAATAGTGAGCCTGAATACTAGCAGCCATGGACTATTTTCGCATGCTCATTAATTTTTTCCACGGGCTACTTGTCTCGTAAAGGATTTAGCTAGCTTTTAGTTATCATTATCGTTTCGTCAAGTGTCACTTACAAAGCTCCTCCATTCTGCTCTTTTTTTCGCTACTTGAGCGGCTTCTCCCAAACTCTCCTCCGACTTACTCAGTGGGAAATCATCGTCTACATTTAGTATATATACTAATCACTATCGGTTTGTATCGGGAAATGTTTGACCATGCATGCGGGATCTCGTCAATAAGTACTGAGCTAGACTGCAAGAAAGACCGTGAACAGTTCTCAATCTCCCCAAACAGACTTTGCAACCTCGACATGATAATTCATTTATCATAAATATAAATGTATAAGCTAAGTTTGCTGCCTGGGCTGTAAAATTCCATCATCAGGATTGTAGAACTCCCGTTCATGATCAGTATACGTACATAATATCGGACTGTGAATAAATATTATACTAGGACTTCTTCTTTTGCATGTTTACTTTTTTAATGACCATTGTGTTTCCACCTTTTAACAACAGCTTTGCGCATCTTTATTTAAATTCCGTTTTATTCATTTACACTAATTATCTTTGGAAATGGAGATGTACATACTTTCTCATTTTGCTAAAACTAAGTTAAGCTTGTTAACTCTTCAACTGTTGCTTCGCTATTACTTGCAGAGACAAATAAATGAGGTCAATCGTTTCCTTTCTTCAATGCAACTGAGTTTAACGCAATGGCTTTGCTTCTTGGAATCGATTGTGGAACGGCTTCTTAACGGAATCAGCAACTGGCTTGATTAAGTTAATGTTATCCCGTTTGCCACTGGCTGACTCATCCGGTAAGGCTACAATAATTATGAAAATAACAAGGATATCGGTATAGTAATAATAAAAACAACACAAAGATTAAGGCTTAGTACAAACAGTGACGCCATGAATATTCCTCGCTGTTATTTATGCACATACAGAAATTACTAGACAATAACAATCAAACGAACAGCACCAACTGTTATTAGGTTTTCAAATCCAAACGTTTTATATACTTCCATAACGATCATGACGTTGAATGTGATAGTAACGGTGATGGTTACGATGATGATAGTGTTGTTGAAAACAATAGCGCAGTGATACTGGTGGTATCGGCTACTGTAGTAGTGATGTTAATAATGATGGTGATGTTGGTGGTATTAGCTACTGTAGTAGTAATGTTAATAATGATGCTGATGGTGGTGGTATCGGCTACTCTAGTAGTTATGTTGATAATATTGGTAATGGTGACAGAATGGCGGTTTTTTGTTGGTAGAAGTGTTAATGGTGATGATTACTGTTATGGTACTAGTACTAGATGGTGGTGGTAATGGTGATAGTAATCATTTTATGGTTATTGTAATAGAGACAGTGATAGTGATGATGGTGGTGGTAATGGTGATATTGTGCATGGTGGTGGTAGCAACAGTGATTATAATGATGGCGATGGTAAAGGTAATAGTGAAAACAGTGATTGCAATGGTAATATTCGTGAGGTAATAGTGATGGTGCTAAATGAAAACCACAAGTTTTTAATACCACACTCTGAGAGTGTATGGAAAATGTGGATTTGTCTTAATATTTTGTAAAGCTTTGTTTTTTGCGTAAAGGTTAGAACCAATTTTGCCCACGAAAAAGTATTAAAAATTTGCACGTCTTCTCCATCATATCAGTATGGCTAAGCTAACTAAATCTGGGCGATGGAGCCAGCGCTTATCTCCGGTTTCTGTAGTGTTAAGCGCATGAGAGTCCTTGACTCCCCCTGGACAGGACACTAACTCATTGTAAGTAAGCTCCCAGCAGACGCTGGTACTCATTTACTTATCTTGGAAGGATGGAAAGCTGAGTTAGCTTAGGCGGAAAAGGACTGATGTTAATTGTTTGACTAAATTTAGTTGTTGAAAAAAAATTGTGTTTCAAACGGAAGTATTAGGCAATAGATGATCGTGAAAGGTATTTTCTAGTTTAACAGTTTTATAAATTGATAAATCTAACAACGTAGTGAGAAGTGGAGTCGGAGTTAATCAGTGTCAAACTTCAGTTCCAAAATTTTTCTTAATACGGTGTAAAACTTATCAATTTATAAAACTGTTTCTGTAGAAATACCGTCGCAACATTCCATTTAGTTAAGTTTAACGTGAAAAATTTTCAAGAGCCTCTGACTGGTTTAAAAAATTTTAGTTTTGTCAACAATGCCCGGCGCTGTACTTGCCTAACAGCTCAAAGACGTAGTTCGACTCCCGACCTCCAGTGCAAACGCTTGGCTCAGAACTGGTGCAGGTTTCATTCCCACGCCTAAAGCAGTTTTCCGTGGGTCCGAGTCCATTGTACCGACTTGCTGCATCTGGATCTGACCAGCACTCACCTATATAGGGTGAAAACGCTTTTTCAGACAATTGAGTTGAGGAGGGTGGGTGGTAATATATGCCGAACTAATTAAAGACATCGATATAAGGGGCTTAAAGTTTAGTAAAAGATTCAGAAATTTTAGAAAAAGATACAGAGATATATATAGTTATGTAAATAACGCAAATGATAGCCTCAAGACATATTACACATCTATATTTCATCCTAAAGAAACTACAAAGAGAAACTTATTGTCACATATTCATAGCATAATTTCAAGACAGAATTAAAGTTTCTTGTAATTTGATAAGATAAGCGTTTCAATCAGTCAATAAGTCTTTTATTTGTATACCCAAAACACAATTTGACAGTAAAATTTACAGAAATAGACACTGTATACACATTATCAGAATCTGTTTATCAAATATGAGTAAAAATTGACTGGTACAGGTTATCTGTATACTAATTAACAATTATTGGACTAGGTTGAGCAAAATATTGTGATTTTATTATTCGCTCACTGAATTTTTGTGTGGGAAGCGTTCACATTCAAGAGGTAAATGCGCGCTGCCTCGTAAAATAAGTCAAGTCGACTTTTTTCAGTTTGCAAATTCATTGAGAAAATAACGCGGCGCTACCACTTTTAATCCCAAAAGCAGATTATCGGCTCAAAAAATTTATTTTGTAACTTAAAAAAAAACTTACTGCTTTTGTTACCTAAAAAACTGCTTAAAACTGCCTCTGTAAACTCTGGAAAATGAGCCATTTTTTTCTAGAGGAGGTTGAAACTACGCATGAGTAGTGTCATATTTGCAGCTAAACTCGGCCAGACGGTTATGTGCATGAGCAAAGTCATATTTGTAGGTAATTATTTGTGGGTCACGTGGTGACCCTTGCGCCAATGAGAAAGAAAGAAAATTTCCATCGAATAATAAAACCATTTATCGCCTTAGGCTCGGTATATATTTTGGAATATTTATTTCGCCTTCTGCAAAAAAACATTTATTAAACCTATTTGAGCCGTTAGAACAATCGGTTATTCTTTGCACGACTCACGAGTAAGCACCTGTAACGAAAGTTCAGTGCACTTTCCTTAAATTTTATAAACAAGGTTTGGCTTCGACAAAAGTGTTTAGCATACTTGTTTTCCCGTGACAATTGTTAATTACAAGGTTACTCATTTTTGTTTCTCGATCACAGTATAAAAGAACATTAAATTAAGTATTTACTATAAACTCTTCTAAATTTTTTTATGCCACCAGCTGCAAAAAACGGACCTCGGATAGAATATGGACGCATTGCTAACGCCCTTTTTGTTAACGTTTTTCGAAAGATTGTTCAAGCAAACTCACCATGAAACTGCAAACCAAACATTTGATATCCCTCAAGTTTTGTTTTTCTTGCACATCTGCAGGAAGGTAAATTAGAATGCACTTTTATACATTTAAGAACATTTTTAATATCAATATGTTCTTAGCATTGTTGAATATTAACCTACTCTTTAATAAGACAAACAAAATGAATGGTCACTTTATAGGGTTTCATCAACTCGTTCAAAAGTTAGAATGAATAACACCAATCATTTCTACTCTTCAAGACAAACAAAATGAATGGTCACTTTGTAGGGTTTCATCAACTGGTTCATAAGTTAGAATGAATAACACCAATCATTTCTACTCTTCAATACAAACAAAGTGAATGGTCACTTTGTAGGGTTTTCTCATCGATTCAGAAGTAAGAAGAAATTAAAGCAATCAGTTCTACACTTTAGACAACAGAACAATGGTCACTCTATATATAGAATTTCATCAACCGGTCAAAAGTCAATTCTACTCTTGAAACAAGGTCACTTTATAGGGTTTCGTCATCTGGTTCAGAATTTAGAAGGAATAATATCAAACACTTTTAACTTGTCAAGAAGAACACAGGCTAAATGATCATTTTAAGAGTTAGAATATAACGGAGCCAAAAATATTTGGAATTATGGGATCCAACTGATGAACAGTGACTGCTTTGAATTTTCCGTTTCAGCTGTACATAATTATATCTATTCAGTTATATTTGGACTTATTTTAATTCATTCACGCTTTGGGTACTCTTAATCCCCACGGGATAAACGAATGTTTCACATTCAATTCATGAAACTTTTGGTCTTTTTAACATATTTTTTCTCATACATCTTCATCCTCTTATTTCTTTTGG
The DNA here is from genome assembly GCA_025331005.2 of Zoanthus gigantus. Lineage (NCBI taxonomy): Eukaryota > Metazoa > Cnidaria > Anthozoa > Zoantharia > Zoanthidae > Zoanthus > Zoanthus gigantus. The sequence continues at coordinate 4,993 of JAOBBB020111994.1, forward strand.
TGTTTTATATACCTATCTCACTGCGTTATCTTGCTTTGCATCACTATATAACAAACTCTATATTTATTTCTCACGCATTCACTCCGCGACGAAGGACTACAGTCCAAAACGTCAGTTATAAAATTCTTTTCACTACGGTGTACAACTTATCAATTTGCAAAACCGTTTCTGTAGAAACACCGACGCAGCATTCCATTTATGACATGTATTTGGACGCAAAGGATTAATCATATCAAAGTTTGTCAGGGTTTTAAAGTTTGATTGGATAAAACTAGTCATTTATACTCTTCAAAAGAAAGAAAAGGGTTGTCGATGTCATGTTCTTCATCCTGAAAAGCGTGAGTATTTCAATACTTAAAACTTATCACCTGCAAAGAAACTGCGGGAACCAAGTATCCCAGTTGTCCCAGTCAATCATGTTTCCTTCAAATTTATCGCTGGTTGGGTCGCGTTCAGAGAGAATCAAATTGCGCAACTGTCGATTGTCAATTTCATCCTTATAACAACCAACCGGCCTCACATTTACCTCACAGGGATGTTCTGAGGAGGAGGAATTAAAACTGTTGAACTTATTATTCTAACTATAATAATATGTAATGGTAACAGGAGTGAGTGAAATCCCATTCGGTCTGTAATCATACGAGTGATTAACAAAATTAGACAAGTCCGATTTGTTAATCACGAGTATAATTACAGATTGAATTGCACGACACGAAGTCCTGTTACCAATTAATCATAACCATTACAATTTCCGAAAAACAAAAAAGTGAAATTTGAAAATAGTTTTTAATTGCGATTATTTGCATTGGAGAAAATGTGTTCTGTAGAGACATTGTCTAAAGTTACAAATTCCTCCATTTTGGAAAAGGCTCCTGTATTAAAGAGTAACGGTTGTTAAGTTGCTATAGTGATTGTAATCTATGTTGTGATTGGTGGATTTTATAGTTGAAAGTACTTAAAATGATTGACTCAAGAAACTGTCCAATTACAAGTTTCCGATTACAGCCAACTTTGTGATTACACTGTCCAGATTATTTAGTGCAAAATACAGCATTATGCACCATTCACATTTGAGGAAATTGAAATGATTGTGATTAAACTATAAATCAAGTATAACTTTGAGGACAGCGCTTAATTAAGAAAACCGGGTAAAACTTAAGTTATTTTTTGTGTGTGTGTGTGTTTTGATTAAAAAGATATTGTTATATGGATAAAGAAAGTAATTTTGGCAACATCACACAACAGCGTTCTCTGCTGACATTTGATGTTAATGATCTAGTCGACAAAGGTCGACATACTACACGTTTATTAGTTTTTTATAAAAAGCACTATTTTTAGTAGGCTAAAAAAACTTGAAAAAACAAATTTTATACGTTAACAGTTTCATAAGCAACAGTTATTAGGTATGAAACGTTGTTAATTAAACGTAAAATAGAGGAATTAAAGAAAAAGAAAGGAAATTAAGTAATTACAAAACTGAAAAGCAATCATTAAATAATGGAAATACAAAAAAAACAAAAAATGCACAAAAAATTTAAAATATATTAGAACTGAGTAAATTAAATTTTAAAAAATGATAAAGGAAAAATAAAAAAAAAACAGGAATGTTACAGTGTCATCTCGAAGATTAAGTTCGTCAGTATTTGGCTTGCCAAAAAAATTTATCATACACTTTTTTTTTTAAAAAAAAACTTTCTGTCGATTTCTCTGATTTATGTTTAGTTCGTTAAAGATGAACGAGTTTTGCTTTATGGATGTCTTTTCCAGTTTAAGTTTGTGATTTTAGTTTGCGTTTGGTATTAAATTTTAGTATCTTTTTGATGTAACTTAGTGTTTTGTGGAGAGTCTTTAGTTATGGTGTAGAGCAGCGTGGTTGACACAGCTCTGCTATCCCGGCAGCCCATGCAAGGTCTTGCGTGCATGCGACCTTCTTTCCCGCCAAAACTTCAAGTTCCTAAATTTTCTATCTTTCGGAGGTCGTTAAATGACTACCAGCATCTGCTAGGAGCCAACCTGCGATAGATTAGTGTCCCGTCCAGGGGAAGTCAGCGACTCTCAACCACTTATCACTACCGACGGAATCCAGAGAAAATAATATAATAGACTACAATAACCACTCGGTTCGGAAAGGATTTTTTTAAGTTATGGAGTACTTACTTAGCATGTAAACAAAGTTTGCGTGTCCCAGTCCAGAACAGAATTGGTTGAAGGGCTTACACTGCTTTCCACAGCGATTGACACACCTTTGTGATTTGCCGTCAACGTAGTAGGTCATCTCTGACTTTTCCCCGCTCCAACATTCACCTTAAATACAAATATCGTTCATTATTATCCTATTTATATATATTTTTTGAAACAATGTTTCATGTTGTGTGCAGGGTCACAGTTATGATCTTTTGTTCTAGGTGTAATGGCTCGTAAGACCATTGGCTATTTGCTCATTTACATTTCAAAGTCTTTTGTAATCTGTGCAGGGTCAACGTCATATAACAATAGGGAAAGAGAGAACAAAAACATAGAAGAAAGAAAGCCGCCAAGTTTCCTAACCATTTAATTTTAACAACTATGAGTAATGCAACAACAATTCAATTGAACGAACAAGTACGAAAATTAAAAGACTTTTTCTTTTACATTTGATAAAACAGTAGACAAACTAACAATTGTAAAGAATTAGTTATCCTGTGTTACGCTATGTTTGCTATAGCTGATTTTGCGCTATTTTAAATCCGCCGATTCTCGTACCTAAGCCCCAGCGCATAAATATGGGATTCGGGTGCGCCTATAAGCGAAATGTTATAGGCGCATTCGCCTTTAAAAGATCAATTTACGTGCCTATAAACGTCTAAAACTGCATCAAACTAGCTTATAGGCGCTGCGTTTATATACAAGGAATAGGGTAAATTGAACACCGTTAAAATGGAAAAATCAACACTATTGATTTGGATGTTAGTCCTCTTTGGAGCGAAGATAAAATGTCTTGTACAAATATACATTTATCCAATAATTGTCTGTCATATAGATGGATTAACTTAGCCTTCTGAAATTGCATGTTATGACTATCAGATCCATCAAGGTCGATTGTTCTCAACAACTTTGTAAAACGGACGAGCATTGAAACAGTTAAAAATCTTATTATTTACTTGCCATAAAACTGTAACCCGAATGTGCTGAAGCCCTTCGCTTTGGCTTTGTGTGCACATCTGCAGGCTAGGTCAGGTAGATAGACGTCCCAGTTCCTCCAGTCTATCAGCTGGCCACTGGAAACTTCGAGCTCATTCTCTCTGTCCGATAAAATGTAGTCTGGCAGAGGCCTAGGACTGGAATGCTTGTCCGCATAACACCCCACTTTCTCAAAGTAGAGATCGCATTCAGGGACTGCCAGTATAAAACATTTGGTTCAAAATGTGTTTTAGATTCTCAGAGCTTTTTGTGTGACATTACTGTTTTTTTCTATAACTACAACTGCTGCTACCACTACTACTACCACTACTACTACAACTACTACTACAACTACTACTACTGCTACTACTACTATTACTATTACTACTACTACTACTACTACTACTACTACTACTATTACTACTACTACTACTACTACTATTCCTACTACCACTACTACTATTACTACTACTACTACTACTACTACTACTACTATTCCTACTACTACTATTACTACTACTACTACTACTACTACTGCTACTATTACTACTATCACTACTATTCCTACTACTACTACTATTACTACTATCACTACTATTCCTACTACTACTAATATTACTACTATTACTGCTACTACTACTACTACTACTACTACTACTACTACTACTACTACTATTACTACTACTACTACTACTACTATTACTGCTACTGCTGCTACTGCTGCTGCTGCTGCTACTGATACTACTATTACTACTACTGATAAACGCTTTTACTTCTTGCTGCCTCTCCAAAACACTTATCAAAAACTGCTCACCTATTCCTTTCTAGAAACCTTTTTCTTCTTTCATCAGGATCCAAATCTTCTTGTGTTCTTCGAGGTCTCTTCCTATATAGACACAGAAATGAAGCAAAACCTAGTCATTTTAAGGCAGCAGTGTATTTTACTCTACTGGGTAGCCTGCGAACCAGGTGTTCGTTTTGTTTTTCTTCAGAGCAAAGCAAGTGCGAGTGTGCAGTGAGGGAACGCCTGCCCAAATGCTACTAAAAATGTGATTGCCACCTTTTGACACAAATTTTGACAGGTGAGATTTGCAATATCATGCAGAACTGCAAGTGAAACAATGTCAGCTCGTTCGTGGGAAAACAAGACACAAAACAAAGCGAGTACTGGATCGTGAATTTTATTTTTGTTCGGTACTGAAGTTAGCAAAATTGTACAACCTTACTTAAACACATATTTTAAAGCAAGTGCCATAAAAATTATTTACAATTATGCATCTGAAACGCAAGGTCTGACTCACATTGGATCCAAATATAAATTGCAATTGTTTTTATCAGTGAAGATAGCTCACATGTTAAACTTCTCTAGAACCCAATACAAATAGTTTTTAGTCAAGCGACTTTTAAAATCTTTGTTTATAAGGATTTGAAATAATAATTTGCAGCTTTCGACGTGTTGTTTTCGAAGTCAAGCTATGTGATGTTACAGATTTTTTAAATTCAATCAATTTCGTCAACTCCGCGGTTGACACAGAACACCAGTGCATTTTAAAAGTTGTCCAATACTATTGCGAGCTTAGCTTTAAGATATTTCTGTCCATGATTCTCGCTCTGGGTATAAGCTAAATTAGTTGTATAAATGACAACTAAATGTGAGTCGAGCGTTTATAAATTCAAATCAAAGTTTCCTGCAGCATGCCTAACTTTGCAGTAAGTTCGCCGAGTCAAATATTGTCAGATAAATCGTGATAATATCATTCAAGCTGTGTATAAAAAAAGATTGCTCTAATGTACGTTAATATACGTTAATATCGGTTAGCAATGATGAGCAACAGTATCAGATACCAATATCAGAAACCAATGAAGGATACCAATGACGGATACTAATATCAGTTACCAACGAGAGATACCAATGATTGTTACCAATGACAGAACCAATGAGGGTTACCAATGAGGAATATTGGTATCCTTTCATTGGTAACATTCATTGGTATCAGTCATTGATATCTTTTGTTGGGAACAATCATTGGTAACTGATATTAGTATCCATCATTGCTATTCTTCATTGGTATTCTTCATTGGTATTCTTCATTGGTATCTGATACTGGTTTCTGATAATGATGCTCATCATTGGTAACTGATATTAGTATCCGTCATTGGTATCCTTCATTGGTACCCTTCATTGTTATCTGTCATTGGTAAAAATCATTGGTAACAATCTTTGTAGCCCTCGTTGGTATCCCTCATTGGTTTCCGATGATCAAATAATTGTGGTTGACCTTGGTTGACTATAACCTTAGTTTTTCCAGAACCAGTCATAACCGGTTGTCATAGAATTTGAATCCGCCAGCGGATGATGCCAGCAGATGATGCCAGCGGATGATGCCAGCTGACGATAACAACATTGATATTCTTATTCATTAATATTTCAATATATTATCCAGTTTTTGTTAAAGATAATTATATCCAATATATAAATTACATTTAGATATCCGCCATTCTGATTTGCTGATGGTTGTCCGTCATTTTGAGTCCTCCATTTTGTTGTTTTAATTCTTGGAATTCTTGGATTGTTGAAATTCTTGGAATTCTGCTCTAGGATCCCTTGATCTTTACTTTAGATCCAAAAACTGAAACACAGATAACGTGATCCAAAAAATTTCACTGCGTGTGGATTCCCCGAATTTGAAGTCCGCAACTTTGTGCCTGCCATTTTGCTTTCCCAGAACCAGTCATAACCGGATTTCCAAGAATTTGAGATCCACCATTTTATTCATAATCTTATCACTAATAACCTGATTCATCTGAAGTTGACATCTGGAGATGACAAAACTGAAAATCCAGCTCTATGGTCCGCTAAAATATAAGGTTTTTGGATTCTCCGGAAAAGTGGGCCAGAACAGGCCATTTACTACTACTTGAGACAATAAAAATGGTACAATCTTGTGACAGCTGTCTTTTTAGTGCTTTTTAAGGCAATTAATAAACAGTAATTTACTGACCAAAACATCGCAAGAAACGGCAAGAAACTTTAGCAAGCCATTACTGCAAAAAGTCATCCAGTTGTCGAAGCCTGTTTAAAATACAACACTATACGTCATACAACATGTGATTGTCCAGTTTTCTATACAAGCTATACAGTTCTGCACTTTTGCTGCCGAGATCTCGACGAGATTTATTTAATTTCGACGATTTTTATTTAAATCTTGACGAATGAAATTCATTAAAACTTGGCGAGTTATTTAAGAATCTTGACAAGATTAACTTTGAGCAAACTCGACAAAAACTCGGGAGAGAACATATTTGCATGAAACTGAAACGTAACACGGTTTTTGATTTTGTATTCCAGATTTGCCGAACTTTGAACCCGAATTTTGAGGTGATGTTGTAGGCATGGCGAACAAGCCTTTCCCTGAAAATAAAATTACAGCAGGGGACGTTTTTAAATGGAAATATATATATGATAATTAAGGTAATTTTGCTGGGGGAATAAATGATTATCATTAATAGGTTGTGGATGATCGAAAGCTGGGGTTCCACTGAAGCAAATTATCTTTGTTAGACCAAGTATAATGGCTTCAAATGAGCTTTTAAAAAATTGCATAATTTGCAACATCATTACCGCATAATTTCCAATCTTTTACCCCACTTTATCAGATGGTCTGAATTATAGTAATATAATAACAAAATGGATAACTTCATAACTTTTCTTTTTTCAAACTTGGATTTACCGAAATATCAAGGTCTTGAATTACAAGCTTTTTCGAGACTTTGCAGGGACTTCTACACTTTAGAAAATATGCAAACTAAGGCTTTCTGAATTTTCAGGGCACATATAGAATTCTAGTTCTATGGGGAAAATAAAAACAAACATTACTTACCCTCCCCTCCTATTTTCTTGCTGGTTCTCTTGTTCATCCTTTTGAGGTGCCTGAAGCAAGACTTGGTTTGCAGGCTGATGTGACGAAATACCATTGTGCTGAGACGTGACCATGTCGACTGCTTCTGTCATAGCCCGACTTATTATGTTGTTATTACCACCTCCAAAATGATTATTAACATGCTGCTGTCGCAATTGTTCCTTTAACCTCTGAAATAGGTCAGCAATACAAATCTTAAACCAGCAAACACTATTACAGTAGATCACTGATTCTTGATACTTACAATTTTATCGGTTGTGGATTTTTTGTAGATGGCAAAAGAAACATTTAAGATTTTTCTTCATGGCATAATTTGCATTTAAATCACTTCCAGATACACCTTGACCGAGTGATGGGATCAAGGCGGGTGAATACCATATTATTTTCTGGTCTGTGACGTCAAAAGCAGAATTTAGTAGTGACAGTCTGGTCCTGTTTCTAGCAATCTGTTCAAATCATGTAGCTACAACACATCTCACTAACATATTTCACAAGAAAATGGAACAGATAATTATACAAAAAGAGGATTGCTCTCTCACTACCAAATTCTGCTTTTGATATTACTGACCAGAAAATAATATGGTAGTTACCAGCCTCCCATCGCTTGGTCAAGGTGAAACAGTGTGGGGCTCGACATACCAAACAAATCTTAACTGCATAATTATGCTTCAAAAGAAAATAGTGCGAATTATATCGAAAGTTTCTTTCGACGCACACACTAATATCATTTTCAAAGATCAACATATTTTAAAATTTAATGATATTTATCTTTTTCATGCTGCTAAATTTATGTTTCTCTTTAAAAAGGGTTTGCTTCCCAATACCTTCCGAGACATGTTTGCTTCAACAAATCATATACACTCTTATAATACTAGAAATTCAAACTGCTTTTATATATTCCCATGCCGAACAAACATTCATCAATTTTCAATACGTTTTCAAGGTCCAAAACTTTATAATTCCCTTAGTCAAGAAATTCAGTATTGTGAGAATGTTGGATTATTTAGTAAAATGTTAAAAAAAGTTCTTTTTGAAAACTATGCTAACTACGAGT
>JAOBBB020112191.1:0-19583 GCA_025331005.2 Zoanthus gigantus
TTTTCACCGCTTACCACCCCCCCCCCCCCTTAGTAAATGGAAAATTAACTTTGATGAACCTCAAATACACATGTGCAAGAATTTTACTGTTTCTGCAGACTAATAAATAAACAAATAACATCAAATCACAGTTTCGGCATTTCTAAAGTGTACAAGATGGATCAAGATGCCAAAATCTTCAAACCCAGAGGTACTGAGAACGAGTTATTGACACGCTCCACTGCACGAGGCAGGCCATGAAGGACGAAGAGGTAGATCGAGGCAGCCATATTCGATGGGGTTTTTTTTGTTTCATTTTTTTTCCTTTTTTTTTAACTTAAAATTGCCTATAATGCCTTTTTCTTACTTTATTAATACAATTTAATATTAAAATATTTGGAAAAAAAATATGATTTAATCATTAGACTGTTTAATATTATTTTCCATTTCATGAATGAGCTGGCTCTAAGAGCCCTTTGATTAATTGATTAAAATAAATTGCTCAAAATTATGTTTGTTCATATATCGAATCTGAGCGGTTATGGCTACTAATTTGTAACGTTATATCATTGAATTAACCCACTTTATCTTTACTTCCAGTTTATGGGTTGTAAGCAGTTGATCACAGTACTGCAGGCTCAAGACTATCGAGTATTAATCAGTCTTGTTTAGGAGGAAGACGACTACCATGCAAGTGTTTGATGAAGATAAACCAGAGGACGAGCTCACATGTGGTTGGCGCTCCTTTAAACCCAGGGTACTTCAAAAACTAAACACGCCTAAATGGTTTCTAGTGTTCCTTACCATCTATTCTTTCATGCAAGGTGAGGATTGTCCCGACCAGTTCGACAAAAACTCTTTGTATTGGGGCTTTTTCATGCAAATTTAGGTAGCAGTACCTTTCTCGCATTTGCTACTTTTTTCCCTTGCAACTGAATAAGTTGTTCGTTGACCGCTTTTAAACGTGTTATAAATAAAAATAACTATAGTTAACAATTAGACCTCGAGGATGAATGGACTACGAGTCAATAGCCCATGAGGCCGTAGGCCGAATGGACTATTCAAACTCGTAGTCCATTAGGCCGAGAGGTCTAATTGTTTTAGTATAAACCTACTAATCGGTCAAAAAGGATGTACAAATTAAAACATCGATGAAATCCTCTGATACTATAGCAAAACGGGGCTCATTACTATTTTGATCCGCCATTTTTTCTCTACTAGTAGGCTATCACATACAGACCTCTACTAGAGTGGCCAATCAGAATGCAGGATGCGTGCTAGACCGTTAGTAGGTTTATACTAAACATAATTATACGAAAAACATAGGAAGAACATTTGAGCATCAAATCTCCAAAATATTTAAGAACATTCAACCACTGCTCAAAAAACAAAAAACAAAAAGAGTGTAAAGCAAGAACAAATCAAGTTTAAAGACAATGCAGGCATTATTCATATTTCTCTTGAAATAGAATTAGTTGTAATAACAGTCTTTCTATTAGATTACAATCGATTCATTTTTGGGAAATAAATCGAAACACGAATAAAACTATTGTTTCAATGCTTTTGTTTCTTTGCTTTTGAACTAACGACCTCTTTTCCTTTTTAAGAGCAAAACGTTTTTCAAGCTATACAATAGTGCCGCAATAGTTCACATATTTTTGGAATTATAACTAAAAAAATTATCGGCAGTAGAAAGTGTATGCATTGTAAAAACATAGTTGACCGACATTCTTTGTAACCTTGTTTCAAAAACACTCACGAAATTTTAAATACATGCAGCAACTGTAGAGTTCAAAGTGCAGTGCTATGGTTTGTCTTTTTGAAATTTGTGTTCGAAATGAACGTACTTTGTTTGTTTGAGATCATCTGGGGTTGAAAAATACTCTTGTTTGTAAAACCTTTAATATCTTTTAATTATCAGGGTACGTTTTTCTTTCGATGTGTTGCCATTATAGGTCATTAGGGAATTATTATATTTTGGTCTCGCTAACTTGAGCGTCCTTTACTTATCCAAGTTCGTTCCGTAAGAAACAAGTTGCTTTGTTCCACTCATTAATACATTGAGCAATGGAATGAGCCAAAAGGTTTACATTCTCAAATGCTCCTTAAAAGCACTGAATGGGATATAACTGCCTCGTCACAAAAAAGACTGCAGCTTTTGCTCTATCAATATTTTAGTTTCATTATATGGTATATTCTGTTTGTTGTGACCTTGACCTTTCGAAATGTTATTCTATTTGCTGATTTCTACCACTTTGACTCGTAAATATACTTTCAAAAACAGCATTCTATATGGACTCGGCCACAATCTGTTACTGAAATTGTATATACTAACGAAACGCTTGCGCTCAGAACCGCGCTAATTTCTTATATTACATTCACTGGAGGCGATGAACAATATAAGTTCATTTAGTAATTCCCTCAAACTATTTTGGTGTTTTGAAAATTATTCTCCTACAAAGCTTGAAAGTTTTTAATCTTTAGCGTTTAATTTCTTTACTAAGATAATTCGTGTGAAAAGAATGAAAAAGTTTTTAGCAAAAAACTGATGGACCACCAACGGAGGTTTGCATAACTAGCTGTAAACAACTGTGTTCAGTATTATCTATTGTCTGATAACTAGACATCACCATTACCGTAATCGTTCGTCCCTTGGAGCGAATGATGATATATTCAAACTGACTCCACCGTCCACGAGTTCGGCAGCAAGAAATGCCAAAATTCACAGTACATTGGCTTTTTATAAGCAATTGGAGTCTTAGAACAGATTTATTATTATACCAGTATGAAACTTCTTAAACTGGCATTTTTGAAAGTTTGGGAAATGATAGTAACTTTTAAATGGTTTATGAGAAAATACGAAATAGTTTTAAAAGTCGCTACAAAAACAATGAAAAGCAAAACTTTTAGATTCAACAATAGCTTTCATGGTCAATATAGAAAAGCTAGTTAGCGAAAATAAACGGAAAATTAAGTTCGAGATCATCTTGCAGTCTGTGACCCTCATCTGAAAAGATCCTACACAGGCTATAGTACAGTTGAAGATTGGATGATGCACAAGTTTTGTAATTAAAGTTTCACAGAAACATTCGAAACTTTGTTACTTAAAAATTAAGAGAATGGCTGTCTCACTTGGCTGCTTTTATTTCTCTTCCCTAAATGCTTCGTATCGGCCGCCCTCTTTTGTTTTTGCATTTTTTCTCCTTTGCTCGCACAAACATCAACGATCAACAAAATTCTTTTCACTTTGGTCAGCTTTTAAAATTTTAAAATTATTAGAACAGCGGTGGTCAAATCATTAAGCTAACCTTATGAAATGTTCTAAATATCAGCAGAACAAAAAACCTGTATAATTACTGCTTGTTATAATTAAGTTGAACCAAAGTCAATTAAAAAATGAATTATTTCTTGCCGACCGCAGATTAAGTTCATGAAGATTTTCGAGTAGTGAAGATTTTACACCCAAAATTGAAATACTATTGTTATTTGTAAAAAAACTGTTAAATTGTGGCTTAGTATTGCTGATAAGTTGTAAATTTTAGATTTTACAAATATAGAAAATAAAAATTATTCTCATTAGCAAGTTGAGAAAACTTACTTTCAAACTTGTTATTATTTATCAAATCTACTTTGCCTGGTGTTGGTTGTACAGATTTAGCCGAATTGTCACTCACTTTATCTATTTCATACAGTTATACAAAGGTTAAATCCTTTGTTTATTTTGTCACATTGTAATGTAAGCACACAAGTTTCCTATGATTTTCAAGAAGCAGTGAAAATTTCATCGTTTTAAGTTGTTAAAGAAACAAGCCTAACGAGGTGTGAGGGCACGCGGGGGAGCGAAAGAAATCACAATTGCAATTTAGTTAGCAAATCCTTCATAATAGTTATGACATAGCGTTCAAAAGGATTTTAAGTTTTTACTACTTTTAAAATAAAGAAGCTATGTTTTTAACATGAAATTTTCTCCCACTGTTTTCAAATTTCATGGATTCCTTTCTTTTGTGTAGATTTTCCGCTTGGTTCTTTATACAGCACCTCCTGCTTTGGGGCGAGTTTGATTCTCTCCAGATCACCAGAGCGAGTTCTTCAATTGACTAAGCTTAAACAACCGGAAATGTTTCCTAGTCAATATTACTAGTTGTTGTTTGTATTGCGCCTCGAGATTTTGGTAAATACAGTTTTTGTGATTCAAATCATGGACATTGTTGGTCATTGTTGTTTAGACCTGGGTGAAATATGCAAGTAATTCTTGTAGCATCATTTTATTGTGGTTTTCTTTGTTCTCTTGACTGCAATAACCCGCCCTTTCACACAGAAAATCAATTGTGAACAACAATTACCATTAAATGAAACAGGAAATGGCTCAACGTCACGAATATTTATAAACCTTTAGAAACTGTGACACGAGTCTGACAGGCTTCAAACCAATCAGAGACAAGAGCTCAACAACCGAGTTCATTACAGTAATTGACATAACCCGCCTTGCTGATTAGTTTGTGTCCAGTGACAGCGCAGAGCCATCAAGTCTCGAAAGACATAAATAAATTACTCCTGATTGATAAGGTTAACTCAACAACGACCCCTCGGGCATTATAAAGCAGGTAGGCACACTGCATATGTCTGCGGCGCCCGAGGATAACCTCCCAATCATAATATCGCCAAAAACAAAGTATTTATCGTCATTTGTAAGCGGGGTGCTAATACACAAATTTCTCCTGCTGTGAGATTACCTTCGTAAGCCTACCAATCTTATTGTGATTCGGACTGTGTTTCAAAGAGACTTTTTGTTTAAGCCGATGGCTACAATTGAGAATTCTGACATCCAAGCACTAGCACGTGTGCCTGATTTCTGCGTTCAACCTCCTATAACATCCTTGGTCCAAGAGCTAGGATTTGGTAAGTAAGTTATTTATAAACCTTCTTATGCTGTTAACGTGCTGCTCAGTCACATTGCTGTTGACAGTAACAAAGTTTTCTCACTTGACGTAACACAAGTTGATACAAACAGCTATTATTGCCTAAACGACACAAGGAGAATAAGACACCGAGTGTTTTGCTTCGAATTGAAAATCATGCAGTAGCCAGTTTAAGTTTTCATTAATAAATTTCAGATCGTCGAACAGCAGAGCAGATGAATCTATATTCGAGATCGAATAGCTATTTCGATGATCTGCACTGCACCCAACAAGCAGCTAACCAGATGGGGCAATCATATGGTTATAGCTTTGGCAACCTGCCTCTAGCTTATCCCAACGCACTGCCTTTGCCCCATGGACAACTGCCAGAGGGCAACATAAAAGTGGAGCTTGAAAACTCGGATCTTTGGGAGAAATTTCACCTGATTGGGACCGAAATGATTATAACGAAGACCGGACGGTAAGTCGGCCATTTGCCCTTCCTGGCGTGCGTAAGTTAATCAGTTAAATACCATCACAAAATATCAACTTGCTTTTAGTGTAAAAATTGAACAGGTTTGCAATACGCTGTCATTTTCTGTCTGTTCTTAAGCGCATTTCTTTCAGGACAGCAATAAAATGAAAGCAATCAAGACATAAATATAATCGTTCTGTCATTTCCTTCAAGAGATCTATTTGCTCTCCTTAAAGGTTTGACATGTCTTTAATGGGTTTGAACTGGCGTCATATGTCTTCTCTTCTAAACATTCAAAAGATCTAGTTTTAAAAGCTTTAGTTAATAGTTTAAAACGCCATTACATTGGGAATTACTAAACACTACTATTATTCTTTCTTAAAGGACTAACAAGCGCCCATCACAGAGCTGCTCATAAACAAACACCACATCCTGTTCAAGTTTAACAATTAGTTCTGCTCAAGATTCCATGCTTATCTGTCTTTAGTTTAATGAAAACGTTTCTTTGAAAGTAGAACGATGCTCAACTCTGTTGCTTTAACTTGCGTAGATTCAATTTCAACGGTAAATCGAAGTTATTTTACAATGGAATGGTATTCCCAGGCAAACAAGTTTACTTTACATTTAGTGCTCGGTGAGGTCTAACTTTAATTTTTAATTATCCTGACTTTAAACAAAAAAATTCTTCTGAAATTGAAGCGGTATTGTCTGTTTGTTACAGTTTGGCCCGATATTTGTGTTTAAAAAACAAGGGCGGGAAACTTCATGTAAATGCAAAATCTGATATTTCCAAACTTACAGCGGGCTAATTACTAAATGTTTCCATGTTTAAAACAGAATTCATTGTAAATTCTTTGCGCTGATTTTATTTTTTTGCTACAGACGCATGTTCCCCGTGATCAGGGTTAATATCACCGGTTTAAACCCAAAAGAAGAATATTATCTGGTCCTGGACCTTGTACCTGCTGATGATAACCGCTATAAGTATCACAACTCGGAATGGGCCGTGACAGGAAAAGCAGAACCATTAGTTCCGACCAGGATCTTTGTCCATCCTGACAGTCCAGGAACGGGCGCTCAGTGGATGAGACAAAATGTATCATTCCAAAAACTGAAGCTAACAAATAATCCGCACGACCAGAATGGCCACGTATGTTATCTTTTGGTGATTTTCTTTTTTAAACACTAACAAAGTTTTTTGTTCATCTTAAAACATTTCAAACATTTTATCTCCTCCTTTATTTTATGCAACAGTTTTAAAAAGTATTATCAAGATTCTAGGTCAATTCCTTAATCAGTCAAACGAACAAATGTACCAAAACAAGAAATCAGTGAATCTATAGGAATAAATTTCAATGATTGTTCCAAGAGAAACAAGCAATCAAATGCTGTTTAGTGTTGCTGTTAAAGTAATGTGATATTTAGTTTTTGGAATTTGTAAAAGAAATACCTTTTTCCTGGACTTCGGTCTCAATAAATTATATTCTCTCTTAATAAAGCAATAGGATTTTTATTATCAGTTAAGAATGTAAATTTTAGAGTATAAAGTTTACGCCCACAAATGCCAAAATGTAAAAAAGTAAACGTTAATGATATGAAGTAAATCGGCCAGAAGTAGCGGAATGGGTCAAGTAGCAGCATTAACAGAACCTTAATTCTTTAACACTTCGCTTACCTATGTATCTACATTATTGTGTTATTCATTATAATAAAGTTCAGTGCTTGCCAAGGTCATTGAATTAAAATTAGTATCTCCAAACATTTAGCATGATGTTTAATCAAGAGATTCTCTTTGGCCTTGACGTTCATCTCCAATTTGTAGTACTGACAAAAAGTAGTGATTTTTTCAATTAAGTCTCTTTAACATTGTTAGTCCTAGGTAACTTTGTCAACTTGCCGTGTTCATAATTCATTAGTTCCAAAGTGAAGCATAAAACAAGCAATCGTGCAGATTTCATTTTCTCTATTGGTTGGTGGAATTTCACAATGCCGCTAACTGGATTACAAAGCAATGTAAATGCTTTTGTATTCTCAGAGAATAGATTTGTAAGCAATAGTTTCTTAAGTGCTTCTGCCGTGATTATGCTATTGTTAGTCCAGTTCGCTTCAACGGAAATCTATCAATATTTACCAACTTGTTCGCTAACTTTGTCATTAACCTCTATAAAAACAAAGTCGTTAAAGGAAAGTCAAATTTATATTTCGTGAATTGCAATGGCAGTAATGGCCAATAGGCAATAGCAAGGTCTCTAAATCTGGTCTTGTCTTATTTGTTGGAACTTTGAGTCGAGCGTGTTTAACACTTCGCAGATCTGCCACTAATGAACGCGTGCTTTGTAATTTGTCGGAAAACAGATTTTAAACACTGAGAAAAGGTCTATTTATGAATTAGAGCAAAAACTTGCTGTTAATTGCAATCCAAATCACTCTTGCGGTAAATTATTCATAGCAAGGGTCACGGCTAACACATTCATAATGTCTAGATCATGAACATAATTTTGGAAACACTTTTAATTCCATTATTGTGATCCCAATTTGTACATCTCTCACCTTAAATTTTGTGCTAATATGTTTTTTGTGGATGTTTTCAGAACTGAAATTTCAAGGATTAAACTTTTAAACACTTAGATTTATCATATTTTGGTTTTCATCTAGAGAAAGGGGCAAGAGAGCGTGTACTGAGGAAAAAACAAAAAACAAGCACTGGAAGGCTTTATAAAACATCTAATACAACTGAAAAAAAAAATGTTTTAAGATTATAACTAAAAGGAATGAATAAAAGAAAATCCAAAGAGCCAAATTATAGTGGACCATTTTTTGAAATTAAAAGTTTTATAAGCAAAAGGCTCAACTCTACAACTACAAATTTTTAACAACGAAGTCTAGAGCTATTGCCTTGCATAAAAACTTGCAAGCTGAAGTTTTATTTCTTTCTCACCTGCTCTTTGATAGAAAAAACTATGACACTTTTTAATTATGAAGTGCAAACAACTATTCAACTGAACTCGAAGTTCGACCAAAAAAGCAAGAAAAAACTGCGTTGTTGAGTATAATGCAGTGAACGGAAAAGAGAGAAAAGTAAACAAAAAAGATTCCACTGTATAGTACCACAAAAAATTTCTCGAAATTCATTTGTAGTCGTAAAAATTACTACTAAATGTACCAAAGGCAGTTTCAAAATTAGTAAAGATGTCAGAAACTTTTTACTAACCGTAAACGCAGCCAAAATAAAACTTTAAAATTTGTAGTGCATTTATATATTTGTAGGACATGTCCAAAGTATTCTGACTATCATCTAAAAACTGACAACATCAAACAGAACTAAGCCGGAGAAACTCCGCGAACACCACTGTTTGGAAACTAACGAAGTCTATGTACAAATAGATTTAAAAGTTTTCTTCTTATCCTCTTATCATGTAAGTTCAATTTCTCGAGATCCTTGAAGGCTTATAGAGGTTAAACGCTTTTAATATCAGCTCTAGTTCTTAGACCGCTTTAGCAATTTTTTGGAGACGAGATTTTGACGGTGTACTTGACTAACAGATTTGACGCATAACTGCAGGTAATTCTGAACTCCATGCACAAGTACCAGCCAAGAATTCATGTGATTCACGCGAAAGAATACAGCACGTACAGTCTAAGAAAAGGCCTTTACCATACATTTGTTTTTCAAGAAACGCAATTTATGGGCGTTACTGCCTATCAGAATCCGAGGGTAAGTTATTCTGAATGTTCATTTCTATTTGTATATTGAAAGAATGGAAGTGCAAGAAGAAATATTAATATAGGAAACAAGTGAAGGCAGCATAACAGAGCAAAAACAATTTTAAATGCAATAGAAGGGGAAGTTTTGAGATTGCAAGGGGTACAGACATGGAAAATAAAAATAAAATTGCATTACAAACATAGATGTAAAATAATTCAAGTTTTAGTTTTTAAAAATTGCTCAATTGACCAAGGGTTTATACTCTGATGTATAGAATTGTCTGTATATATAATTTGATCAAAACTATAAGTTCTTTTTTTAATCTGAGTCTATTGAAGACCTGGGAATAAATACTTTTAAAGTTCGGCTCAAAGCGTTTATTAGAGAAACATAAACCCTTTACAATCCAAGTAGCCCGTGGAGCCGGCGCTTATCACCGGTTCCTGTAGGGTTAAGTGGATGAGAATGTTTGACTTCTCCGGGACTAATCCATCGCAGGTTAGCTCCCAGCAGATGCTGGTACCCATTTACCGAAATCGGAAAGATGAAAAGCTGAGTTAGCTTCGGCTTAAAAGAAGGTCACACAAATGTTCCAATCTCCGCAATACCGGGAGCCCTGGACAGTGAGGTTGAAAACTAGAGATCTTGCACACTGCTCGAGCCACGCGGCTTTATTTGTGAAAATTTCACTTCAAATATATCTTTAGATATTTTTGGTTTCTTTGCTATTTTCACTCGATCTCTGTTGTAGATACCTATAATCTTAGCAACTGGCCAACATTTTAACTTACAAAGACATAAATGGGCTTTTCAATTTCTATTTACTGTCTCAGTTTATGCCACATTTCCGATCGGCGACAGGACCCATGGAGATAACAATACGTCCAACATCAAAAATTTATCTAGAATACATTCTTGTGTTGAATTTAAGAGCGATAGAGGATGGAACAGTGAAATCACAACCAAATAATAGGTTACATTTAGATATATATGTTTTTTCAAAACAAAATATTAAACGTGAAAAATACTTTTTAATATTTAGTAGTTTATTGCAACAGTTTTCATCCTGTATAAAGTTTACAAATGCTTTGTCGTCAGAACTCTAGATTAAACTTTTAATCCGCTCTAACTTCTCAGTGCACGGGACTCGATGAATACTATGGTGACAGTTTTGGCCGGATAAGGAGAAACTTGCCGACCAAATCTCGCCACAATGTCAACGACAAATATCTAAAATTGAACAAATCTCGTTATATGGCACTGAAAACAGGAAACATATCAGGAAATGTTCTCTGTGATGTAATTTTCACGTTGTTTTTTATGTGAAGTGTAGTGTTACCTCACAATCAAATCGATCCCAAATTTGCTTGTTCAAATGCATAGAGAATTAAGGATAACGAATTGTCGATCAAATTTATTTCCAGGAAAGCTTTAAAATTTGTCATTGTGCCAAATACTTACAGTATGAAAACATACAAAAGTTTAAGGATTAAGAAAATACCATGCTTGACACGAAAAATAGATGAGGCGACTGTGCCACATCTGGGTAATAGAGCATGCATGAAGAGAGGATGGTTGGGTCGGTTTTCAGAAGCTTTGTGTCTTTGAAAGTAAAACTGAAAGATTTTCATCAGGTCACAAGAATAAAGTAAATTAAAAGAAGAAAGTTAGTTTACAATTCTGCAGGTGTAGAATACGTACATTTAAGTTTCACGGTGAATTTGAGGTCGACCGCACCTTAACGAGATTTTGTGGGGATTTCTCGTAACTGGAAATGTCCCGCGATTCCTGTTTTCCTTCCGGGAATGTTTAAGCTTTTTTAGCTGCCATCACGTCGTTTCCAAAACCTCTCAGGGTTTTTAGAAACATGTTATGTATGAATACAAGATAATAAGATAATTCATTCGGGTTCACTTTCGTTTTTATAATGAACCAAAAATATCAGCTTTCACTGTTTTTTTTTTTTTCGATTTTCTCGTTTCGATTTTCTAGAATGGAGTAAATTATAGTACAATAAAAAAGACAAAATTGTTTTTTGTTATTGCAGTTTTGAAGGTAATTCAACTTTTTGGTTTTGAGATGCCGATAACATTTTAGACGAGTTCTAGTGTGTACGACGGTCTTGTATCTTGATCTGTTTCTTGTTTGGACGGAATAAATACGATCATAAAATGATAAATATGCGAGGAAGTTCTTCTAATAAATACGATCATAAAATGATAAATATGCGAGGAAGTTCTTCTAACTCTCTCAAAACTGAAACGTACGTGATTCAGTATTTTGTCTACACCTCTCAATTCCTGTTGATCTGGCTTGTTTTTAATGTATGAAAACTTATTAAAAGAACACTAGTTGTGTGGCAGAGATATGATCATAAACCATAAAGAAATGTTTTGTTCCTGTCTAAAAACTGGCTCAGAAGAGAACTTTTAAATTTTCTTATTTCGTTTTAACTCATCTTGTTTTTCGATTTATTTTATTCTATAAACGTAAACATAATTTTTGGATGCATGTTTAGATATTATATGCTTGCATAGCCGATAAGTTTTTCAAATCGTAAATTGATAATTTATTTAAGGAACTTTTAGATAATGTAAAGGTTTGTGTGTTATGATAATTCTGTGCAATTGCAAGTTCTTTTGTTGATGCTCGATTATATACGTTAGGTAAGGAAACATTGTCAATCAATTGTCAGAGGCCGTTTGAGATCTAATACTGTAAAATTTTAAGGGAGGCACTTCAAAATGTTACATTAAAATCAATGTGTTATTTTCTTTTTAAAAGTATTGTCATAATTTATTTCTTTAGGAAGTGCCGAGGCTAAATATCCTACTTCTAGCAGACAGACAAACAGATCTAGTAAAGACAAAATGTGCTCAATATTTATACCATGAATGTTAGAAGTCAAGAATTTCGTTTGTGTTTAATTCCACTTCTTTATACGTTTCTCTGTAGATTACGCAGTTGAAGATTGAAAACAATCCTTTCGCCAAAGGATTTAGGGGGAGTTGTAATAATGTGACCCACCATTATGGAGGATATAAACGGTAGGTCATTCACTCTTGCCTATCACGTTAACGGGATTATTTCACTACAGGCTACGAATTGATTATGCTAAATCAGAATATTTCTGCGAATAAAAAACTATATCTGAAGAACTTGCTAATCTTTTCACGTGTGATTAAGTGCTAATTGCAATCTTCTTACTGTTTTAATTTTGTCTATTCGATCTAACTTCTTGTTTTCATTTGAAACGTTTCGCAGTCTCACCAGCTCAGTTGATGGTACATGTGCATAAAGACGCCTCTGCTAAGTTTTACAATTTTTCCTAGCGCCTAAATTTTTTTCTTATATTTATTAAGCTTTACTGTAAATCATCTTTATTGAACTTTGTTTTAAATCTCTTTACAACTAATGTACCGGTTAAAAACTTCATCATATCTGTGTAATAAGGGAAAACATGAAAAAATTGAAAGAATAAAGAAACAAATGATGCCAACATAGACGATGCGAATAATAAGGTAAAATAAAGCAGGTCATAAAAGGCAACTTTTCTCAAACCACAAACCACTTTTGTTGTACCGAGAAGACCGTAAATTCTTCATCTTAAAAAGGAAAGCAATAGTAAAAGACGACTACGTATCTGCAGTGAGAGGAAGCCTTTGATTAGAATGAAGCAAAAAAACTTTTTTATTTTATCAATGTTCTTTTGGCATCGACGTCTTGAATATGAATGAGTTCGAATCAATAAAACACATCAGTTTGCACAAATGAAGGCTGCTTGCTCAAGATATCGATTGTTGAATTAATTGCAATAAAAAATCAAAACCTTTTTCTGCGGTTCCATTAATCCGGGCTCAGATTGCTGAGACGACTTCAAACACCAGCTTATATGAAGCTTAAAATCTTTTAGAATTTGTTTTTCGTACAATTAAGTTTTGACTTCAGTAACCTTTTTATGACCGGGTTGAAATTCGCAGTCAATTGTTTCTCATTTCACTGCACGAATTTTACATTATCAAAATACTAAAATTATTTGACTTTTAAAGTTGGGGGTTTTTGTTTTGATTTAACTGTAGTTGTAATGTAAATAAAATTTGTTTTTGTCAGAAAGCAACCAAACGGTCAATACATCGTGCAAGATACTTGGAGTTGGAAGAAAAAATTCAGATCTGAAAGGGTTATCTACTAAATTATTTTATTCAATTAGATCTCAAAAGTCATTAGCTTCTTAGTCAAAAACTGCCAATTCAGACTAATTTCAAACTTGGAACAATCAATTCAATTGATTGACAATTTAAAACAGGGCCTTCTATAAAATAGGTTTTAATATGGCGGCGACAATTTGTAAGTTTTCACGGCGTTTAAAACTGCTACAGATAACTGCTAATGGGGTTTTCAACTAAACATATTTGGTTGTAATGATGTGTAAAAACATAAATTTTTAATGTGTTACCTCAGTGTTTGGAAAACGAGTGTTTTCAACGCGTACGTTTGACAGTCTTTTATATGTGGAGAGAAAATCTCATTGGGACATGTTTTTTTTTTAAAAAGTTGGCGAAGAAGACTTACATTTTTTTTTCAAATCTGTTAAGCGTTAGTGATAACATTTTGAGAATTTAATAACAGAAACTATTACAACCAAAATGTTTTGTTAGTTACAGCAGTCTTTGTAAAGCACGATTAAAACGATCCGAGAATATTCCCTTTTCATAAATATAAGAACGTTTTTTTTTTGTCGTAGCGTACAATAAATATTCGAGTCTTTCATTCTTTCTTATTTGATATTTGTCTGCAGCGTTCAAGTAAGTTTTTTTGTCAAGAGTACTAGTGTTCTTAACTGAATGAAGTATTTTTCAACCTGAAGTTCTTATAAAAACGTTTTTACATCATACTACATTTTCTCTAACTCATATCTAATTTTCGATTCAAACAAAATTATCAATTCGTCATTAAACGACTAATCCGTTTGTCATTTCAACTACAGTTTGCATAGCATACCAACTACTTTTATTACGCAAAAAAGCGGTTAACAGTTGCCGAGTTGGGGTGATGATGTATTTTATTTCTGTCACTAATCTAAAGACAATTTCTTGTTAACAGTAAGTTCAGAGAAGATGAGGAAACAGACAACACAGCCCACTCGCCATCCTCCAATTCAAGCAATGAATCTTGCAAACGGTTTCAAGACTCACCGCTCGTCCCTGAATCAAACAATCCTTCCCCGCCCGCGATATTCCCTCCTTCAGGTAACTTTTTCTACTAAAAACCGCAATCTTTGCGGCCGTCACTTTTTACTAACTGTTTGGTTGCTGCTTTAAACTTTTCTAGATAAGCTCACATAAATATTTGAAGCGCGAGCTTTTTTGCATGAAGACCCATCCATAACTTTCATATCAAAATTGTTTTTGTTAATTTTGACAACCCATTTCCAATATAAAGTAGAACTGTTTTCAACGTAACTCATCTGCCCGAAAACTACAAAATCAGATACTGTTTTTGAAATTTACCACACAAAACTTTTGGAATTTTTTTTTACACTTGGCTCTTTGTGCTAAACTTGTCACATCTCCACACAGGCAGCCCAGTTGGACGAATCAGTTTGACGCATTTGGAGTCCCCACTACTGGCCCTCCAAAACAGCTGTCGCCAGCAACCCTACTGGTCAGCAGAAAATTTTCCAACTGAAAGTTCATCACCCAATACATACACACTTACGAATTCAAACTTCAATTCTACATCGAGACCAGTCGCTCATCCACTACCGGTTAATCCGCTAACTTCAACATCTGCATCATCGCATGCTCACCACACGGCCAGGCAGCTTCAATCTGCGCCATGCTTTCCTCATCACTATGGCGACCACACGATGCACCACGCAACTCCGCATCCTCCCGCGCATGCGCACCAGCTACCAACCTCGAGCTGCCCTGAAGGGCTGAGGGCGGACTTTCCTCATCCTGGTTTTGCTCGACCTCCGATGGATTATGGGAAACCATTAAGTATATCAACCAACCTGTACAACAACTATCCAGGAACACAGCCGTCATTTGCGTTCCATCACTGATGACCTAGCACTCGTAAACTGATCTGGATACGACTCTATCCATTCAAATATAAATGACATTATTGAGAAGTATAAGAAGTGGACATATAAGAGGTTATTCGTTTCTGAAACAATTTATGAATACAGAGAGCGCGAGAACATTTTAAACCCCATGGGAAAATGACGCATTTCGCAATATACATGACGAAGCATGGTTGAACATTCGCTACACTGTGCAATAAAGGCAAAAATTGAAAAATATATTGATCGGAAGCAAAAAAAAAACATTTTGCAAGAAAATGAATTGCAGATTTAGCTTACTTTCGCGGATTCATTTGCGTTTAATACAAGAATGTTTCTTTTGCGAGATGTTCTTGATAGTTTCATTTCGTTATAACTGATAGATGAACACACTACTTTTAAAGCAAAATTTCACAACCGTGCACGTGGAAATCAAATCAATTATTTATGCATCCGTCTGAAACTGCAGTTTATATAAAGGAGTGGCATTTGAACGTCAGAAGCCAACAGATCCATATGAGACAATTTTCATAATTCCCTTTGGAATTTTTTATATTCATTTAGAAACTTGTAAAGACAGGAGCCATTACCAAAAGCGTCTATCTGCCCTATTGGGTTTGTCACCCATCACAGGAGTAAGTGGGTCTATTTTAGAACGTCGCTGAAACAAAGGCCGCCGTGTTAAACTGTATTTAAAATATGAAACCAATATAATAAAGAAAGCGATGGTTAACTTCGGGTAACCGATCTGAAGCGCGAAACAAACAGCGAACAGGCAAGCATGCTTTGTGTGGTTTTATTAAAAAGCTTGCAGTGTTTCATGGGATACATTAACTATAAATCATGGAAAAGCTTGGAATGGACTCAGACAGACGAGGATTTCTGGAGTTAGAACTCGGGACGAAGCGCCTGCTATGCTCTAACTATAGCCGCCATTATTTTTCACAGATATCGCAGCCATGGCAACGACTTTCGCGGGAACTTCAAAATCTATAAAATAGACCCACTTACTCCTGTGATGGGAGCCCAGGCTATAACAAGATGGTCGCTCTTAGTAAAGATTGATTTATGGTTAGACTATGCGAGTCTGTTATCGCGGGAGCATAAATACTAGGAAATTAGTGGCGCAGAGTCTTAAGGATGATTTTGGACGCCATAAAAGTTTCTTTATCTGTCCCAATCATATCTTGAAGCAAGTTTAACTAATCCAAAGAAATATTTACGCGGCGAAAGGGCAGAACAAAATAATTGCTGCATATTTTTTTAACTAAAATCAACACTTTCAAAATTAATTATTTTACTAGACTCACTCTGCTTTTGACATCAAATTAGAGAATAGAAAACAGAGACAGTTAACAGATAACTTTTCAATCATGAAAACTCATCCAGCCTCAACTGAAAACGAAGATCCATAGTCACTTGTTTCTGCCTAATGCTTTCAGAAATAGAGATTAATTTTCTATTCCAAGTTTTCGTTAAAACAAAAGCAGATTAAATGCTACTGTCACTTGATATCATTTCGTCGCTAACCAAAAACGATACCTGCCATAACCAAGGTTGCAGCTTGCTAATCAAAGTATAAGATCTATTACCATAAATATTTATTTTTATTTTCGAGAAATGAATAATGAAGCAAGACTATTGTGTAAATAATCAATACATTCCGTCGTTATTATATTATAGTGAGAAATTATCTTGTTATATTGTCATTATATTTAAAGGTGTTATCAAAATGTTACTAGAACTTAGTGTGTGTTTTTTAGGAAATGCTAGAAACTCATTACTGTTATTTAAAAACGAGTTAACGGGTAATAAAAAGATAGTTTTACCTAAATCTGTAAATTGTTTGCTATAGTCTTAACGCGGTCGAAAATAACTCTTTCTAAACAAAAGATCAATTAGTACCAAAGTAATAAAGGTAAACAGGCAGGCTGAACTCCTTTTATTTAAGTGTTAGCAGCAATAGTTGTAACGAGTGTTTCAATAAAAATGTTTTGTTGCTTTTTCGTAACTTGTTCCAATTGCAGTGTGGCTCTTAGCCTACTATTATCCATTTATAGTCATCGGACACGTCAAACGTGTGACTTGCAGCTTTCAGCAAAGATCTCCACTTTACACGGTCACCAGCCATATCTTCTGTCAAGTTCAGTCTCTTCAAGTCATCAACAATTGACTCCTTCCAAGTCTTCCTAGTTCTTCCACGGCTCTTTGACCCCTGTACTTCCAGAGAGGTGCACTTGTAGATCCACGAGTCAGATCGTTTCTTATGTCCAAACCATCGTAGTCTGTTACATCTGAGAATACTGTCTAAGGTTAGGTTCAGCAACTCCAGAAGTACAGTAGTATTGACTCTGGTACCCCTTTTCACAAGACACATCCACAAGAGCATGGCACTTTCATTGCCCAGCAAAGGTTTAAAATCTTCACTGCGGAGTGCCCAGCATTTTGAACCATATATCATTGTGCTCCGCACACAGCTGTTATAGAGCTTACCACGTGTGTGTAGTGAGATTACTTTATTTGTTAACAAAGACATGAGTTCTCTAAACTTCCCCCAGGCGGAACGTACTCTAATAACTGTCGCAAGCTCACATCCTCCACCAGAGCAGATGCCATCACCAAGATAGATAAAGCTGTTCACAACCTCTAATGTAACACCAGCCAATATTACCTCTTTACACGGTCTCACATCAACTGGATGAGCCTCTCCAAGACACCTTTTACATTTGTATGAGGGAGTTTCCACAAATCTGCCCTTAATGCCCAAACATCTTTTATGGATCCACAGATTACAACCTCCACACAGAATAGAATTCCTGCCTACACCTTTACGGTAGACATCACACGGATTCCTCCCTGAGTTTTGCAGCATGTTTAAGTCCTTTTCAGAGATCATAACCTTCGTTTTAGTCATGTTGACCTTTAGGCCTTTATCCTCGAGTCCTTTCTTCCAGCAATTCTTCCAAAGATTCAGCTATTAAAACCAGGTCGTCAGTATATAACAACTCCCAAGGGCACCCAACACGGAACCCTCTCGACAAGGCCTCCACGACAATGATGAAGAGAAGTGGGCTCAACACTGACCCTTGATGCACGCCTACCTTTATCTCAAACTCCTCGCCTAAAGAGTAACTCACTCTAACTCTGCTTCTCGCTCCGGCTATACATGGCCTACACAAGCTTCACGATCCGCTCATGAGCTCCAATTACCCGCATGGCCCACCAAAGAACACGTCTAGGCACTCTGTCAAAGGCCTTTTCCAGATCTACAAATGCCAGATACAGGTATTTGTTCTTGGCCAGAAACTTTCTTGCAGTTGTCTCACGATGAATATAGCATGTTGTGCCTCTCCCTGGACAGAAACCGAACTGCATGTCGTCGATATTGACAAAGTCTCTGAGGAGCTCTTCCACGACTCTCTCAACAACCTTCAACACCTGCTCAGTAAGCTTAAGCCCACGGTAATTCCCGCAGTTTAAAGCATCACCCTTACCTTTGTAGAGACTAAGTATGATGCTTTCCTTCCATTCTGTAGGCATTTTCTCCTCTCTCACGATCACATTGGCCAATTCAGCAATAACTTTACAACATAAATTAGGAGATGCCTTTAACATCTCCACTATGATACCAGATGGGCCTGCTGCTTTACCTACTTTCATTTTCTTCAACGCTTTGAGGACCATTTCACGGGTGATTAAGCATGCGGGACCAATTACAGGCTCAACATGAGGAACTGTTTCCGACCAAGGGAATTCAATGTTAAGCAGGCGATTATAATGCTGCTGCCAGGCGATCTTCTTGGCATCCTCGTTGAATGCCATAGTGCCGTTATCATCAGACACACATTTTTCACCTACTACGTCTTGGTTTTCATGGCGCAACTGTTTTGCCACCCGGTAGATATTATCTGTTCCTTTTTCTATGTCAGCAAACACTTCTTTTTTGCAAGATATACTGCACTTCTTGCATGACGCCTAGCAGCCAGGTATTCCTCTTTGCTACCACCGTTTTTCCAGGCTTTCTATAACCTTCTCTTTTTCCTCACAGGGCCACTGACTCCTTCATCCCTCCACCATGTTTCCTGCCTCCACACACCTTTTTTCGTCCAACTACAGCTTTTGTCAGCTGCCTCTAACAGACTAACTTTAAACTGACACCAGATATTTTCTACATCCCCTTCATGCGTACTGTTTACCTGCTCCTGTAGAATAGCATGAAATCTCTCCTGTACCTCTGCATCTTTCAGCTTCCAGACACGCCTCTTGGGCACAAACTCCTTTTGTCGTTGCTCAGCCTGCAAAAGCCACATGTCAGACACCAACAACTTGTGTTGAGCGTGCACACATTCCTCATTTGGGATCACACACCAACAACTTGTGCTGAGCGTGCACACATTCCTCATTTGGGATCACACACCAACAACTTGTGCTGAGCGTGCACACATTCCTCATTTGGGA
>JAOBBB020112192.1:0-13125 GCA_025331005.2 Zoanthus gigantus
ATTCGTCCTCGAATGGACTACGAGTCAATAGCCCATGAGGCTATGTTAATTATACTTCCTCAACTCATCAATGCTTGTAAGTCGTGATAGTTTATACTTTTTATTTTTTTTCTTTCGTAAGACTTCGCCAATACCAATGGACTACAGTATGCAGGATACGGTAAAAACATAGTTTCTATGTACCATAACTCGGTTTGTTTTGGAACTATTAGTTTTAGATGTCGTAGCGCGGTACCCGCTCAAAACAAATGTTTTAGTCAACGCTAAGTTGAAAATTTTGATCATCACACTATTGTATAGGGAAAGCACAAAGCCGGCGTTTCGAGCATCAGTCGCGGCCTTTGTTAAACAAACTTCCCAAGGGTACCCTTAATATTGAATTGGTATGTGTTTATCTTGGACATTTGAAATTCCACGTATTGCGCAATTCCTTAGGATTATCACCTCATCATAATTACTGTTCAGTTGACCTTACAAGTTAGCGTTTCGCTTCACCGGGTTTCATTTTCAATACTATGGTCATTCATAGATACAATTGTCAAGTTCTTATTCAGCTATTTTCCAATATTTACACATGCATGTAATAAATCTGCCAATGTCCGTTTCGAATAAACTGATACGCGTCTAGTCCTTGTACTGTTATGGAAAACATACAATGTAAACGCTTTCTGCGAGTAAGAACTCAGAAACAGAAAGGAGCAGAATTAAATTTCAGGTCTTGGTCTACCATCACTCCTTAATTGAATTTTCAAAGTATCATCAACATTGATAGCCGCGGCTTAGTTAGTGGCTTTCAGATCATATTTGAATTGAGACTTTCCCAGCATCGTTGCTTGAGTTTTCTGCCATTGATAGGAAAATAGTTATTAAATAAATTAATCAGATAATGTACAAAGGTCCTCATTAAGTGTGAATTCGGGAACGGGCCTAGGTATCATGAACGTATTGGGAAGTACATAGAACAGCTTGACTAGTACCAGGGGTATATGCAACCTCGTACCCAGGCTCATTTTATTGACGTAGTGAAATGGGCCTGGGTACGAGGTTGGGGTATATTAGGTAGTAACAAAATTAAAAATACTGGATTAGTATCCTGGGCAAATTGAGTGGTAACATCAATATGCAAGCGAAGGGGCGAGTTTCTAACTGTTAATTAAGGGTAACAAACTGATGTGAGTGGTTTGTTTACAAATACACGCACGCGCTGGAAGAATTTCTCATTCATTGTGAAGCCAGCAAGTGCGTGCATTGGTAAACAAAACACGATTTTGGCTACTGCTTTGCAAGGTGCTATACATGAATTCACGGGTTTGAAGCAAGAGTTTAAACAAATTAGAATCCATAAATTATTATCTACCTTGTTTTAGGTTTTATCAACAGTACTTCAGAAAGTAAATTCAATGTTTAATAAGAAGGATTAGAAGAACGCAACCAGTATTTGAAGTGTTTTCACACTTCGAGACAAGAGGTTCCTCGATTATATAAACATAGCTGTTTTGTCAAAAAAAAAAACAAAATCAGAAATCTGCATATTTTCGCTTCTTGCGTTTCCACCTTAAAGCAAACCAATTTCAGTGATTTATATTGTAAATCCGGTACTCAGTAAATCCGGCTAACAAACGTCGTTAGGTGCGGCACAAGAAACCCAAACTTCAAACTTGTTTATAAAATAATTTGGAGAGTACGTGCGTTTTGATTGGTCAACAAGTGTGTTTTGATAGCGCTATGAAGCACGAAAATGGCGTGAGCAATGTGGTTTGACTGTCTCCGAGTTGTGAGAATTTACAGTACGAGCTTCTTATATCGTCTTTCTCTTTGTTAACAATGAAAATAATAATTTTATAAAAGAAATAAAACATGTTTTCCGTGCCTCCATAGCTTGTTGAAAACCTCGAGCAAACTGATCTGCTCTCGAATTCTCCCAAACGTTGGCCTCGGTTTTCACCAGGCTATGAAGGCACGGAAAACATGTTTTATTTCTTAAGTGAATGTATTTTGAAAAGGACAGGAAGTTTCAGTAGGGTAACTCTCGACATTATATAGAGAGCTTAAGCAGTGAGAACAGCATTGATGACGGCAGTTGCTAAAAAATATGTAATTCTGTTCGCGAACAGATTATGGTAAAACTTTAGCCTTGTAAATAAGCAAAAATTTGCAAATCTTATATAGTTGAACCTCGATTATCCGGACTTTTTTTTTCTGGTCCCAATTTTTCATGAATATTAATTAATTGTCATCTTGAAAACTCGAAGAAGCAAATAGAATGATTAAATCCTTTTAAAAGACCGTTGAAACAGCGTGTTATCCTTGTTCGGAAGTGCGACGTGACAATTTTTGAAGCAAACAAAGATACTTATCTGAACAAAAAGTGAAAAATTGTAAATACATAAAGACTGTGTAAATTTAGTGATTAAAATGTTTATTTGCTGTTCGCATGGTTATATATCTTATTTACATTTGTATCTCATTAATATTCATATTTTCGATTACCCGGACTCTCGATTATCCGGACTATTTACCGAGGTTGCTATGAGTCCGGATAATCGAGGTTTGACTGTAGTGTGACTTCTCGGTGTCCACAGAATACTAAAAGTGAGCCGTCGTAAGCAGGTGGTCAACTCGGTACATTCCAACATGCAACCGCCGTTCCCGGCTCTGTTCTTTAAGCTCTAGCTATCTTAGTTTTCAACTGAAGCCCACCGCACACTGGCGAACTTGCAGCGCGCACTTGTTATTCGTGACAAGTTTTATCGACAAAATTTCCTTGTGTGCGGGGAGCATTTACGGTGTTTTTGTCACTCGTGACATTTAAACCAAATATGAAACATATATGGTTGATATTTTCTGTCACGAATAACAAAAAGTCCCCGTGTGCGGAGAGCGAAAGCAAATTTTACACTTTAACAGAAAAAGGTACACATGCGTGCTTCCCGGCACACTAGGAAATTTTGTCGATAAAATTGTCACGAAAAACAAGCTTGCGCTGCAACTTCGCCAGTGTGCGGCGGGCTTGACCATTGAGTGTTTTATCATGCACCTGGAGCTAAACAGCTCTCTGCAGTATGTTATTTATAAGTGTAATATTTATTTTTGGATTTCCCAGAATGCTTAGTTAACGATTGGAGAGGAATTACTCTTGTAACCAGGAGAGCGTCATTTGCGGGTATATAGTGTTGTTAAGTTTTAAACTTACACAAAAGATTCTCTTTAATTCAGTAATGAAATAGTAATGAAGTAAGGAAATTAGGCATACTACGAAAGTGTAAGATTGTGACTATTTATTTATATACTCCAGTTTTAATTGTTGTTGATTTTTTTTTTGAGTGATATCTTCCCTTTCGTCTTGCATAGGTTATCTTTCATTGTATAGTTGTTATCTGGTAATTTATATGTAGCTTTAGCAATTTCGGTAGCAATGACGGCGGCAAATGTTGTTTCACATTTTGTTTTCCTTTTTAGATAATTGTTTAGGTTTGCACAACATTTGCAATTAGAAAAGTTTTAGCCTCGAAGACAAACAAAAATTGTCAAATTTTGTATGACGTTCGGTTCACGTTGGCTAAAGAACTGGAAACGTGTGATTTTCACGGTATATTACTTGAGAAGAAGGTCAGCCCAGTACATTGCAATGTGCAACGTTTTCATCAATAGAAATTGGAGTTTTTGCCGTCCCGTTTTAATTGCTGCCCTCGTTGCCTAAGCTTTTTGTTTCAAATAACTTAACTGTGCTATATCCTTGATTAGTGCATTGTTCCTGTTTATTATGATATGCACGCTTTTTTATAAGAACCAGTAAATTTTGCCGAGGCTCATTGTCCTTAATTTTTTGGCTCCTTCAGCCTTAATTTGTTCATAATTTGTTTTTATTTCTGTTAGCGGTTTGAAATTTTTCTGTATTTTACTCTTTTATAGTATTGTTGAAACATACATGTGCAACAGTTGAATCTGGGCGTACGAGGAACATTCCATGACCATGAATACGTGTATCATTTGGGACAATAGTAGATATAATAATAAACGGGAAGCGGTGCTTCTGTGTTTTTACTGTGCACATTGCGAACGTATATTACGAGTTTCAGTAAAGTTTCAACTAGAAACACTTTCACTTTTTTTCAGCCTCAGCCTGAGCTTGTTCTTAAATTGTTCCTAATTTTCGACCAATCTGAGCCTCATTGTTCTTATAAAGTTGTTCTTATAAAAAAAAGTGTGTATATAATTATGGATTGTTACAAACAAGTAATCGCTTACACGTTGTGTTTATTTATTTTACACGATTACATCGTCTGAGACTTTTTCAGCCAGACGCTAAACTATGAGCTTTAACCATGCAGTATTAGCAGAATACGAGGAATGAAAACAATTTAAAAGAGTTAATTTATTCCCATTTTAACAATAAATAAATGTAAACAAAATCAAATTGAGTTAATTGTTTTGTGTTTTTCTTTCTTTCTCTCATTCTCAGTTTGTTTTCTTTTTAAATACTAGGTTCCATATGGTCGTAAATAAATGTCTTATCAGAAATCTAGTACAACTCGTGGGAATTTGGAAACCAGCCTTAGCATGCAAGATTTATCTCGCACAATCGGGTTAATCTGTTTTAGCTGTGCCATTCGCATGAGATTTGTGGCACAATACGGCTAAACGAATCCAGCCCAAAGGCTGCGACCAGAGATCTCCAATACTGTCAGCTTTTTGCGTACATTCGTATTTAGCTCCCCACCCTTGTGTTTTCATCTCTAAGACTCTATCTGCTGGTCATCTCAAAGCTGATATCATGCGAGCTTGAGGTTTTAACTCAGATCCATAGTGGTGACAGGATCAAGCATCTCTACGCTTGCCAACCCTGGCTTTTCCTTCTCTGTAACAATAAAATTGTTTAAAAATGAATAAAAAAGGGTTGTTCAACCGGACGGGAATTGGATACAACGCACTGCTGGCGAACTTAATAAAACCTCTACTATTTTTCAAACCCCGACTGTTGTGTGAACCTATGTTCCGTCCCAATGGATTTAGCTGTCCGTTATTAATCCCGTGGTTTCCATATAATCGACCAGGACGTCCCAAACGCCCCAATCGTCCCAAAAATTTCTGAAACGATTGTGCGATTAGAGCGATTATATGGAAAGTAATAGATCGCTTCGATCATCTCAAATCGCACGGGCAAACAAAAGGCATGTGTCTGACAACAATCTGTGGCGTGAAACGCATAAAAATGGCGGAGAAGAAAATGAAAGTTTTCTGCCTCTTCTGAGCTGATTGAAAATAATTTTTCACTTTTTCTTCCTAACAATTTACCTTTAAATACTTGTTTTTGAAAATGTGTAATGCAGGCTTTCATATATGTGAATTTCATTCAGAAAGAGGCAAGTGTTGCACTCGTGTGGCCTTCTTGCTCTTCATGCGCACTAAAATTTTAGGTTCAATCCGCGGCATTTTGGGACAGTTTGGATTATCTCGATCGTCTGTAGTGGTTTCCATTAGATCGCTTGAAAATTTTTTTGATCGTCCCGATCGCCCGGATAGAACTACTGGCGAACGAAACAATCATGATCGTCCGGATCGTCCCTAAATTTGGAACGTTTTCATATAATCGCCCGGATCGCATGAACCAGTTCTGAGACGACTGGGGCAAATGGGACGATCCGGACGATTATTTGGAAACCATGCAGGTTATAGTACCAGTTTCTGATAGTAACTAAACCTAAGCTGATATTATTATAGCAAGCAAAAGGCCCTTTGTAGGACTTGATCACATAATCCGCCATATTGGAACGCGAAAGAACGTAATTGCCTTTTCTGATAAATGGTGCACAATGAAACAAAAAATTTATTTTATTAATTTACTAATGTTTTTTTTCTTGGAATCTGTTCTCAATTAAGATTTGCGTTCTAGAATGGCAAGCTTTTTATTACGTGACCAAGCCCTGCTTACATCAGCATTTTACTTAAAGAAGAACTCCAGTCAAAAAAAAATTACTTTAAATTATAGCTGTTACCTTTATTGACTGGTCGCAAAGTATTTCGGCGTAAGTACTGACAACGAAGGAGAAATAACTTCGAAGTTCGTAATTTGGTCGCCATGTTGTTCTTTTTCTTTCAGACGCGGTTTGGTCAGCGGCTTCACTTTGAGTGCTAGAAAGCTGCTGCCTTTAACAAATACGGTGTTTTGTATTGTAATTCAAAACACGGATCATAAATGTTGAAACTTTGAGTTCGTGCAGCAAAGATTTATCGAGTTCAAGTGATTCCTGTGCTTCAGGTGTGATTTTGGATAAAATATTTGGAGGTATCTCAAATATTTTGGTATATAAGACTAAGAATAATAACACGTCCAACTATAAAGAAAGAAATCTGCATAAAGAACAACTTTAACAAGAGGCTCATTAAGCCTTTACTCGTGGGACCGGGGACAAATCCCAAATATGGCAGTCACTGGACCGAATCGCTAATCGCGACATGGTCTTTTTCTCCTTCTCCCTAATTTCTCATCCTAACAACAAGACCGCCAGCTACACAGGCTACAATTTACAGAACTGATGAAGATTGTAGTAAAAGAGAAATATTTTAATATACGCAAAATAAGAAAATAGGTCTTAATTTGTTGAAAAATTTTAATGTACAGTGACTTTTCGGCGACAAAATGTCACCATTATCTGCACACAGTGGAACGGAAAAGTACAAGTTTTTTTAAAAAAAACAAATGAGAGCGCCTGTTCTTAGACTTTGCACAGCTTTTCTATTGTTCTCGTGTTTATGTCTTGCTCGTTGGCACTTAGCGAGAGCTACTACTAGTTTATGAGATATTGCCTTATCCTAAAATGATTTGTACGTGCGACGCATTTTATTTGTGAGGTGTGACATAGTGCTGTTTTGTGCACAGTCGTGCTTGCGATGCTTGCGTAGTGCTACAGCATGCACAGACTTTGCATCAAGGCCCATGTCAGAGTCCTAATGGTGGTAATTGCCTTTTGTTGCAGAACTTAGAATTTATTCTTCAAACGTCTCGGACAAGTAACCCTGCAAAACACGCATCCCAAATACAAGAAGCGCTTAGGGAATTAATTCTTAAAAGGAAAGCAAGAAATGAAGACGTTTTTGAATGGATCGATGTAAGTAACAGAAAATTTTACCAAAACACGAGATCCTTGACGCCAACACACGTGATTTGGATTTAGCCCAGCAGGAAGGGAAACTCCCCCCTGCCATGATGTCTCGTTTGCTACTTACCCCAGCTAAACTTAGTAGCCTGGCTGAAGGGTTGCGACAAATTGCAGATAGTTCACACAAGAACATCGGCCGTGTTTTGAGGAAAACCTTGCTAGCAGAGAATCTTTATCTGACCCAAGAAACGGTGCCCATTGGAGTTTTAATGGTAATCTTTGAGTCCCGACCAGATGCTCTCCCTCAGGTATGCCTCATACGTGCTGCAGCTTTTTGAAAATTTGCATTGCTAATTTGAATATTTTTTGTCAGTTGTTAACGAGTTCCATAACTCTGGGATTACAAGTAAAACTTTAATCTAAATTTGAACCTAAATCTAAATAAAAAAGAACTAAGAGATCGAACGACTTTTTCACCTTTAAATATGGCCCACAGTGTATATAGTAGTTTTTTAAACAGTTTTTAAATAAGTTTTAGAAATTAGCTTTTTTAAATATTATTTTTGCTATATAGCATTTACAATTGTACATAACACTTATTAATTCAGTTCTTTTCTGCAAGAAGGTGGAAAAAACGACTATTTGTTTATTTATTTATTTATTTATTTATTTACCGAATGAATGTAACAGGCTTTTTTTGATCATCTTATTTGTATCATTTAAATGGTATCAATAAGGTTCCTGTATGTGTATCGAATCAATTGTAAAAAGTTGTCTCGCCACAACTGCAGTATTATCGATATAATATGAAGAGGTACCTTGGAAAAGCTCATTGAGATATTTTTAGAATAATTGTCGCGTACGAGCCGTTGTGTGGTTTCGAGACTCCACTGTTGATATACTTACATGTATGTATCGTGTCATAATGAGACGTTGTACTGTTGTAGCTCGAGATTGTCATGAGCATTACAAAACAAAACAAAGATAAACACGAGAGAGTGACATTCCGTGTTGGGTTTCCTTCAAAAGGTTGCAGCGCTAGCGATCGCCTCGGCCAATGGCCTGCTGTTGAAAGGTGGAAAAGAAGCATACTACAGTAACAAGTGTCTCCATGGACTCGTCCAGGAAGCTCTATCCATGTTCGTTCCTAAAGAGGCTGTTAGCTTAGTAAGTGTACTTCACATTTGTTGCCCTAAAATTCCTTAATTCTCCTAAAGTTATTTTTGCTTGCCCTATCTACAAAGCGCTATTTTTCAGCATATGTTTGATTTTTCCCCCCAAATTTTTTTCTTTCTGCAATCCTGGACAAAAATCATGTGGACAGCAGAAGTTCATAAACTATTGTAGCTAATAATTTAAAATAAGGCATTAAAACACAGTTATGAGTAAAAACAAACGTTTTGCTCTACATAAGCTCTTCAGGTTTGGCTGGCTTGTTGATGATTCTTGTCTAATTAAATAACAATTTAATTCCTTGCTTCTTGATTATTCTGGAATAATCAACAAGCCAGCCAAACCCGAGAATAGTCACGTAGAGCGAAAACGTTTGTTTTTACTCATACTGTGTTTTAATGCCTTATTTTAAATTATTTTATCCCAATGGAGAATCATGTCTTAAACCAGCCTGCAACGCAAACGAACTAAACACTGTAAAGTACGTCTGCTAATCAACGCAACGTTTCGTGTATTGGACCTCCCACGCTATAATTATCCAATGAAATTTTGCGTTGTATGCTATATCTATGCAACCAATCAATTTTGACTTCCCGAGTTTGAGTACTTCGTGGGAGGTCCAATACACGAAACGTTGCGGTGATTATCAGACGTACTTTACAGTGTTTAGTTCATCTACGTTGGAGGCTAGTCTTATTGTAGCTAAATCTTCAAATACAGGCGTGTTTATGTAGTTTCCCCCACTCCCCCGTCTCAATGTTGGTTCCTGGTTTTTCAGCTCTCAAAATGTGTTCAGGTCAGCAGCAGCAACATAGGGTGGGGAACTGGGGGGGGTGGGGGAGGGTTACAATTTATGATAATAAATTTTGAATTCTAAAAAGGTTTACTGTCCACATTATTTTGTGAACAGCCAGGGAGGACCATCCTCTGATTCCTTTTTTGACGGAGGCGCTCCATGATTTTAAGAGCTATCAAACTAATTGTCTAGTATGTTGTCACAGGTGAGCACGAGGGAGAACGTGAGCGATTTGCTCAGAATGCAGGGATACATTGATTTGGTGATCCCGCGGGGATCGAGCGATATGATTGCCCGTATACAAAACGAATGCAAAGGAATTCCTGTGTTAGGTCACGCTGAGGGGATCTGCCACGTGTATGTGGACAGAGATGCTGATATCGAGATGGCCTGCAGAATTGGTACGTTAAGATGTTTATGTTAAAGATGGTGAAATATTTTGAAACTACTTCAGAAAGTTGATAGCTACTTAATTTTTTTCATTCCAGCCTCATCCTACAAGCATTACTCTTTCATTTTTGCTAGGTTCATTTGAAAACATGAGACAGAGTCTACTTGTTAGCTATGCTGTGCTGATGAGGCCCAAGAAGGCCGAAACAGCTCTCTATGGCTGGTAACATCCAGGCTCACTTTGTTCATGTAGATTTGAAGGGTAATGTACGCTGCCAATAAAGAGGTGGTTATAAACCCTATTCAAAATCGGCGGCGATTTTAATATTCTTTTGTCTACATTCAAATTAGCCCTACTAGCCTCGTTTGTGGTAAGATATTCTTTTGAACGTTTAACTCAAGAACGAGGTAGTAGGGCTAATTTGAATATAGACAAAAGAATATTAAAAGGGCCGCAATTTATATTGATGCAAAGCAGGATAACGCAATAAGATAGGTATGCAAAAAACGAAAGGAAATAAAATGATAGAGATGTGTGAGAAAAAGAAATATGTTGAAAAAACAAAAAGGTTCCGGGACAACAGAAGGTAATAGAACGTTAGACGTTAATTGCGTTATTTTGCTTTGCATCACAATATAACCACCTCTTTATTTATCTCTCATGCGTTCACTCTGACGAAGAACTACAGCCTGAAACGTCAGTTTAAAAATTCTTCTCACTACGGAGTAGAACTTATCAATTTATAAAACTGTTTCTGTAGAAACACCGACGCAGCATTCCATTTATAAACTTTACTTAGCTTTATTAGCTCTTGATCTTTTTATAGTGGACTGATCATTTTATTTAAAATTATTTTGTGAATTGCGCTCCCTGTAATAAGTGGTACAGTGATAGAGCTAGTCGTTGTTGTCAGGTGCCACCATCTTGATTTTTAAACTTTGGACTATTTAATCGGTTACATGTTTTATTGCTGAAAACGATTTCAAGATACAACTTTGCATTTAAAAGCTGTATGAAGTTAAAGGAAAAGTTATATAATGTTATCAATAAAATGTAAGTAAAAAGCAAAATATAAAGCAAAAAGTAAATGTATGGAAAAGTTGAGAAATGTATCTTTTATTTCTAAGTAAGTAAATAGGTATTTTGCTAGAAACAAGGATTAGCTTTTTAACCATTTTGTGAACTTTTTTACAGCTGTTGATTCCAAGTGTGATTACCCTGCGGCATGTAATGCAATGGAAACACTTCTTGTTCACAAGAGCTTCGTGAAGACCAATGCGCTAACGAAACTCTTGAACAGTCTCAGAGAGCGTGGGGTAGGTCTTCTACTTTAAGTTGGCGGCCCAGACCAGCTGAAATATTAATATTCCTGCCTGGGAGGCTCTGATCAGTTTCAGTTTATTGATTTAACCTAAAAATCTAAAGCTTGCGTAAGTGATTGTGGTAAAATGGTGATGGGACCCAAAAGAAGCCCAATGCGTTTTCATACGAGTCACGTTAAATAGATCCATGCAACAGTATATCCACAAGAGTTTCAGGCAGAATAAATTAACTATAAAGTATGAAAAAATTATTAATATTAAAAATTACTGTTTAACTCAGTTTAAATGCAATAAAGCGAAAGCCAAAAGCGAAATGGCATTAAGCGAAAACTGTGAAAAGCCGACGTAGTAGGTCTAGAAAGAGAGCACGTTATATGCTTCTTTAAGATACGTTGTTAAGAAAAGTAATATTTGGAGCTTTCTTAATTTTGAAACGTGGAGAATTGTACAACTTAGGGCCTTGAAAACGAAAAAATAATTTTTCACTTTTGTTTTCAGTAAGGCAAGCGAAAAGCTATTCTATCACGTGGTTTTCTTTGCTTTGCTAGCCAAATGTTTCACTGAAATTTTGTCGCCACGAAGAAAATGGCTTGACAAACTGCCTGGCGAGGCAGAGAGAGGGAGAGATCAGCTGTTTATTCAAGTCTGAATGGCTCAAACCAAAACCATTACTTTTGATTAGTCTTGTACTACAACAAAATTAGAATTTTGAATCACTATATTTGAACATTTTCTTTTTTTAGTTTCTAAGTGTAAAAACTTTTTCAAGGAGTATTCGAAACGTGTCGACCAAACAAAGAAATTTAAAACTCAGTTACACAAGAAATACGCTGTCGGTTTTACGCGCACCAGAACAATTTGCCTTTATAAACAAATAAAAATTTAGGCTAAAAATCTAACAGGTAGTTTTGGTATACTTTTCTTTCAGGTTATAATTCACGCAGGTCCCAAACTCGCCAAATCACTTCCGCTCGCCCCAAACCCCGCTTCCTCCATGCGAAAGGAATACAGTTCACTTGAGTGCGCAGTGGAGATCGTGGAAGGCGTCGACGATGCCGTGAATCACATTCACCAAAACGGAAGTTCTCATTCTGATACGATTGTAACAGAAAACGGTACGATCTAGCTTTTTTTGTACAGCCATCATGTGTGCGTTCATTAGTTTTCGTGTTTCCCATTTCATAGAATTTCGTTGTCGTTCGAGCTCAGTCATTTGTTTGCTTTATGTAAGTCTTGACTTTTCATCTACTCTGACGTCTTTTTCAAGCGACACGTAACGTTTCAAGTTAGCATAATAATACTAAAATATTAATTTATGGCTCAAAATTGTTCATGTTATGATTATAGATACAAATTGTTTTCATTGCTTGTTACTTTTTAAATTTTTTTTTGAACAAATGAATAGGGTTCTAAAATGTTGAAGTTTTTAAAACTTTGATATTGCTTTTATTGGTCTTTAACCTTTTTGTATTTTTTCAAGACAATAATAAGCGATTCTCAACGTTTTAAAAACAATTCTTCCAGTTTCTTAACAAAATGTTAAAACTCTAATAACAATTATATATATTTTGAGGCATAGAAGTCTTTACACAAATACATCTAGATTGTTCTGTGTTGCCCAGCAACTCAATATTTACCTTTGACAAACCCTTTGGAAAAAATCAGTGAAATGCCCCGACTGAGACTCGAACCCACGTCTCCTGGTCTCTAGTCAGGCGTGATAACCACTACACCACCGGGACTCGCCATGCTGGCAACATAGCAAATTACGGGGTTTAGAGTTATCCGCAGGTGATCCCTTGGGCACTTGGAACACTAAGTGTCTACTTAAACTTGTGATTGGCCAAACAGTTAATGTCAAGGTACACCCACAGTAACCTACACAATCACTACGTAGCTACAGCGTGGAAGAAGATGGTAGGAGATATTACAGGAACCGTGTATATGCATATGAGAGACTCATTACCACCGAAATGAAATTAATATTAATACGTTATCTTATTTCTGCTTTTGTTTTGATCATTTTGTTGTTCATTACCGGCTTTCGTGTTTTAATTGGTGTTTGCTTCTAGTGATATATTGGTAGATATCATATTGCTAAATTGGGCTAATAAAGCTCCCAAACTTGGTAGACAACTCTGCTAGTTTCATTGGAGCTACATTTTTTACTTCTGTAGTGCTATTACAGTGAAACCTCTTAAGTGGATACCCTTGGGACCTTGTCAAGTTTCCGCTGATTATAGGTTTGTTATTAAGAGAAATATAATTAATTTAGTATAAACCTACTAACGGTCTAACACGCATCCTGCATTCTGATTGGCTACTCTACTAGAGGTCTATTTG
>JAOBBB020112278.1:0-13124 GCA_025331005.2 Zoanthus gigantus
TTTCTTTGAACAATGCAGAACAACTTTAGTTTGAAGTGCTGATGGAAAAGTCATAAGAACTAATTTCTAAAGGAAAATAAGTGGGAACGAAACGTCCTGACTGGGTACGAAACTTCCGCTGGTTGGGTACGAAACGTCTTGGTACGAAACGTCCGGATACCCTTCAACATTATGTAATGACATGCTAAGTGTCGAGATATTTACCTTTTTCCCTTTCAGAAGGGCAACTCCCCCTTCTTCTTTACTGGAAAGTTCT
The DNA here is from genome assembly GCA_025331005.2 of Zoanthus gigantus. NCBI lineage: Eukaryota > Metazoa > Cnidaria > Anthozoa > Zoantharia > Zoanthidae > Zoanthus > Zoanthus gigantus. The sequence goes on from JAOBBB020112278.1 coordinate 257, forward strand.
CCAGGAGCACAATAAAAAGCATCGGGCTCGAAAAAAATGCTGTCAGTTGTGTAAGATAGAATGTTGTTAGACCACGTTGTAAACTATCATGAATTCGTTAATTATAAGATTCATCTTTAAGCCAGACACACAAATATGAAGATTAACACTACATTGAAAGGTTTAGCAGCAGCTCAGTGAAAAACATTATACTGATTTTAGCCTAAAAACACATTTCTTGACCTATTTCCAAAAATATCATAAGAGATTGAAGTGATTTATGCATGCATGTATTTTGAACAATAAAGAACCATTCAGAAGGCATAATTTTTGTTAACAGCCACTCTTAATATTCCTAAATGCGTCAACAAGTAAATTCTTTTGCTAAAATTGTACTTGTCTTACTTTTGGTTTAAAATGTTCTGCTAACTGGTGTACGGAGTGTAAATTTGTTAAATTTAAAAAACGTTAGTCAGTCTGAAACTCTCAATCTGACGAAAGACAAACTTCTGAAACGTCAGTGTTCATATTATTTTTTCTATGGTGTACAACTTTTCATCTACAAACGTTTCTTTAGTCTGAAACTCTCAATCAGACGAAGGACTGACTTCTGAAACGTCAATGTTCATATAATTTTTTCTATGGTGTATAACTTTAAAATTTTTTATCTACAAATGTTTTTTAGAAACACTGATGGGACTTTTAATCATCCAAGTCTGTAAAACGCTTTAAAATTATTACAGAATTTACAGAAAAATAGCACATTTTTCGATGAATAGCCCTTCATACAAAAAGGGTATCTGGGCCAACACTCTGAAGGTCAGCTCCTTAAACTACTAATAGCAATAATTTCCAATTTGCCATGTTTAAATTACATGTTTTACCTACCATCACGCTCAGTTATATTTAGTCTTTTCTAATTTGATAAAAACTTTGTTTATCTATAAATGTTCACGATCAAAACAGTAAAAGAAAAATTTATTAAAATGCAAAAGCTAAATTAAGAGTATTATTGGCTTTTACCTCCATGCAAGTTAAAACTCTTTTGTCACTGTGATCTCCAAAATTTCTGATTGCATAGTTTATGCAAAGAGGCCACACGATGACCATAATATCTGATCAGTACTGACATGTAATACCAAGAACATTATGTGTCCAATGATACGTCAGATACATAGCAGCATACAGTATATATACTGTACCTTCGTTCTTTTCCATTCCACTGCTTAAATTTCAGCTGGTCTTTTGCTTGTGGGTCGTCATTATACCAGAACTCTTTAGATAATGGGGGCCGCATATATGGTGGGTAACACTCTTCACCAATTATTAGAACCTTTGAAAGCAATTCATTCATACTGATGTTACAATAGCCAAGTACAGGTATTTTTACGCACCAAGAATAAATCTTGCGTGGTCCCTTTTACATATTCTATATACAATAATAACTTTATTTAGCTGTCCCGTCTTGTAGCTGGATGGAGACGTTTTACGTGACAGACATACATACATTAGAGATGATGCAAAATTTTAACCATATGCTGATGTTAGAGCAAAGGCAGCACCTTCTCCTCAATTATTTTAAGACCCCTATTCACGTATAGACTGGCTTCTAACCAACTAGGCTAACCAAGTGGTGGAGAACTTATTTTCATGAGAACTTCTAATGGAGGGGAATTTCAATATTTCTTTTTAGGATGCTTTGCGCAGATCAGATGTTCATTGACTTTTCTTCTGTTCCACTAATCACATCTAAACTTTTCATAGTCAACATTATCTGCCAGTTCTTTGATTAAATCACTGCTTGCTTTAACTTTGATTGCTCCCTTGTCTCCCTTTTCTCTTATGATTAATAATTAATACAGATGGCCAGTGACAATTGAAACACATTTCATGGAATCTCAAGGATGTAACATTTACAGCCATAAAAAAAAAGCTAATTCGAATTAAGTACCTGATATTTATTTTTTCTGGCATTGGAAAACACAGCTTCTCAGTTGCTAATCCTTTTAATGACTTTTTCTTTTTATTACCAAAAACACTCCAGAAACAAAACACTGGGTTTAATAACTTTTGAAAACCTGGAAAGCAGTGATTTTTCAAAACAATTAAGCATTGCTATTTTGGAAACTTTAAACACAATTCATATCCTTTTAACAGTTTTATAAATCAATGAGTTGTAAACTGTAGTAGGAGAGTTTTGGAATCACTACAGTTCTTCGTCGGAGTGAATGGCATTCACTTTGATGAAGGATTATAGTCCAAAACATTAGTTCCAAAATTCTCCTACTATGTTGTACAACTTATCAATCTACAAAACTGTTTCTGTAGAAACACCAACGCAGCATTCCATTTATGTCATATCCTTTTCCTTCAACCAAATGCCTCAGCTAAAAATCATCTTTTGGTATAAATCACATTACTCAGCACTGCTTCTCGGTAAGTACACCTACACTAGAGTACTTTCTGTAGTTCAAAAGAGAGAATATTTGAGCTCCTGGTTAACTCAAGACACTGCCAGGGTACTACAATATAGTAGAACTGAAAATGTGAATGAGCTGGAGAAAAGAGTTCTAAAACGCAAAGAAAACTTGGGAAGGTGGATGAAATTCTTAATAAATACAATCCAAAAAGATTCTAAATTACAACTGCTTACTTTGGCCTTTGGATCATTCTTTCTTATTGCTCTGTATGCTGCGAATGATGCAGTGCCTGCTCCGATGAGAAGGTACTGAGCATGCTCAGGATATTCTGGTACTGGTGGAGCTGCAGGAGTGGTGCTTTCTTCTTCTTTGACAATAGAGAAAGACAAGAGAATAAACAAATGTGTATTTATTAAACAAGAGTCTTTCAAATCATCCCCAGCTGTCAAGATTAATTGATTAAGAGAGCTACAATGATACTAAATAATGAAAAATTTATAACTTTTACACCATGTTGAGAAGTTAATTAAATAACTGATGTTTTAGACTTTAGTCCAATGTTGGAGGACCTTAATTATTTAATAAGTAGCCGAATCAGTGTTTGTAGTATTATGTAGGTGCTGTAAAATGTATCTTCTTTAGCTGACCCAGTGTTTGCAGTACTTGTTTGTGCTGTAAAATATGCCTTCTTTAGCTGATCCAGTGTTTGCATTATTTGAATGTGTTGTAAGCTATACCTTCTTTAGCTGACCCAGTGTCTGCATTTTTATCAGCTAATGTCTCCTCTAACTGAGCTTCACTATTTTCAGCCTTAACAGCTGGACTTTCTGGTTCTGTCTTGTCATCTGCTTTTTTTTCTGTTGATTCCTAAGACAAGGTAACAGAAGGAAACAGTTATGGTTTAAACAGAGTTAGTGATGTAATAACATCAGTATTAATGGCAGCCAGAATACAGCCTTTTGCCCTTCTGTTTTCACATCTCCTTAACTATACATATATGTACACTTAATAAGGGATAACCATAATTTAGATAAGATACCCTTTTTTCATGTCTGATGACTAATGCAAAAGTTATCTCCAATTACAGGTTAGCTCTCTAACGCTGGTTGCTATTCTACCACCTTCATAACCATCCTTCAGTTGTATTACCAACAATAATCAACACTTATGTTTTCCATAAAGGGCAGAATGATCTTGACAGCAACGGTAACTTTATGTTAAAGAACCTTGGTGAGCATGCGGTTTTTAACCATACTCATGTATGTTTGTATTCATGATTACTGAATCAAATGGATAACTTATTGCTAATATAACTTTGCCACATGCAAATTTCACTAAAAAAGCCAGAATATTTTCCTGTGAACATCATCATCCAGTTTTGATCCAGGTTTATCCCCGTAAACAAACTCCCTCTCTCCATCTCACTCGATTCATGGCATCCTCCTTCACCAAACCAACACTCTTACTCTCCTTCTCCACTTGCATCTTCCACATCTTCTATGGTCGTCCTCACTTCCCGTTGCCCTTTACATCAAACTCCAATGCTTTTCTCAAAACATGCCCATCATCCCTCCTCAACACACGCTTGTACCATCTTACTCCATTCGCCTTTGCCATTTGAACCACTGTTCCCTTCAATCCCAACATCTCCGTTAGGTCCTCTGTCCTCTTTTTCTCCATCAGTCTTGCACCACACATTGCTCTCACCATTGCTCTCCTGGTCCTTCTCAAAATTGCCAAATGTTTCATTTTCCCTCAAACACCATGTCTCACTCAGAAATAAGATCAAGTATCATACCTGTAAACAGGAACTGTGGATTTCAATATCCTTGATAAACCTGAATTAATTATTTAGGTCAAGGATGTTAAACTTAGCTGAACCTACAGTTTACTTTCAGCCGATTAAGTCTGATTATGAAGATAGCACACAAGGTTCTTTAACATGATATTGCTCACCACCAAGGTTTTATTGTGTTGCTTAATAGCTATAGTAACAAATCCTTATCAGTAACCAAAGCATTTTACAAGTATAAAATATTATATATTCAAAACATCAGTATTTTAGATAAATTCAATATTAGACTATTCTTAAAACTTTTAATTAATTTGAATGTATATTTTATACCTCAGAATTGGCTTTCATTGAAACCTCTTTGTTTGGAAAGAGTTCCCCACTATAAAACCCCTGAAAGATATAAGATAAAAAAAATCTTAAATAACTTAATCTGGTTTCATTAATTTAACATTATCAAGTGGTAGCAAAACAAGTCATAGAATGCACATTTGTTTGTCAAACAGATCATCTTTTGCCCAAGAGTCAAAGGAAGCAGAACTCTGATTTAACATATTGACTGCCACAGACACAAAAAATTATATAGAAGCTGTCTTTTCTAATCCACCCTCAGTGGGCAGAGAAAGATACATTATGAAATCATTGAAAAATGATTCCGTGAATGACACTTTAATGTGCCATTAAGCTTAATAATAATAATAATTTATTTATTTATTTAGGTGTCAAGTCTTAAAGCTGGCCAAAGGCCAACTAATTGGGGACACCACCTTTGCCACTCTAAGCTGGATAGAGCCTTTCACATGACACACATGTAATGTAGGACTGGGACTGTTGTTGATCGAGTATTGTATATTGGACTAACATCAAGTCTCCAGGAGTTTTTGGCACTTGTTATTCTCTTAGTGCACTCGTTGAGTTTGGACCTCTCTTGACTACTTATTACACACACAAACATGGATAAGTCTCCGAGGGCCTACCTTTAAACATCCTTTTCCAAGAAGATGCAAAAGTCTAACCATATGCAGATGTTAGAGCAAAGGCAGCACCTTCTCCTCAATTATTTTAAGACCCTGAGTGTTGGTCCAGTTGGGAATTTAACCTGGGCCTCCAACATAATAGACTGGCACCTTACCAACTAGGCTACTGTAACCAGATGGCAGTATGACAAGAGCATGGAGATTGTTTTACAATGTGGCCCTAAATATATCCTCTTTGCCTTTTTTCAATCAGAATTTACAGGAATCAATCAAAGCTAAATAACAAAATTACACAAAAAATGTTATTTAATTATTTCCAAATTCTTAAGTAATTTTAACAATCAGAGGATTAAGAGCAACAGATGAACACAAAAACAATTAACAATAGAAATATAATATTTTAAATACTTCTGTGCACCTTATAAGTTACCTTGGAAAAATTTCCTTTAATATATATCTACTTTTGCTGGCAAATGCTGTATTGTGTTTTCCAAATAGTACTGTATATGAGTGAATGTTGCATGCACATGACAATTATTGTACACCCAATTAATTGAAGCGTACATGCGCAGCTGGTCTTCCTCGACCCACTTTCATTTGTTCTTGACCTGGAGTGAGCGGGTTTTCGAGAAATTTTGGCCAGTTCACAATCAACAATCATTGGTCTTTGTACTCTTACGTACAGTATCGCTATTCATGTGTGACCTGGACACATAACGTTTGATATCTGCGTGATTATCCGCGTTCAAACTGTCACTAATAGGAATTTTATAGCATAACACAACTTACAAATGCAACTCCTCCACCAAGCAACACCAAACCACCAATGACGAATAAATTCTCATCAAAAATGCTGCGACTAGCTCCTGTTGATGCATGTCGTAATCCGGAGCGATTTTCAAACACACTGGGACGCTTGTGTAAATTTCGCACAATTCTTGTCCTTCCAGATTTCGCATGCTTAAAAGATGGCAAAATCCTACCTAAGGATAGTCGGAAGGTTCTACAACAACCTAACATGTACATCTTCCGATTAAAAATTCTTTTTTTTACCACATGGGTCAAGCACAAATATTAGAACCCAGAGCCCAGGTGAGTTGAGCTCCTAGTACGTGGTATATGCCACATAATTGCGTTCGATTTTGCGGGATTTCAGACCACATGAGGAGTAACGAATGGTAAGCATCCGAGTAGGCAGTGTGTTTATTTTTGCGAGAACCGCGAGCAGTTGTGAGATTTCTCTTGCGAGCAGCGAGACACTTCAGAAAAATACAGATGGTAAGCAGACTTCGAGTACTTCGTAATTTTCCGCTGGCGGGTATCTCTTATTTATTAATAGGAACTGACGTAGAAAATATCCGTTCATTACGTATAAGGCCAAATAGAAAAAATTATTAGTTTCTCGTCCGGATCTGTCAAAAAACTGAGGCGGGAGGGTCTTTTTATTTTTTATTTTTGTGATTTTTTTTATTTTGCTCAAAACAGTCTTTACCCCTTTCGCAAGCTCCACGTTCTCAGTATCAAAAAAAGAACCTATTTATAACAATGAAAGAAGTTTGTTTCAACGTAAAAGTAATTATCAAGGGACCCATCGCTATTTTTTTATAAAGATCATGAAAAACATTCTTAATAATAAAAATTCATAATAAAAACTAAAAAAATATTCGGGGCGGCACGAAATATCGGGGCGGGCTGGGACGAGAAACTAATAATTTTTTTTTATTTGGCCTAAGTCTTTTTTTCTGATATTCCCCCTCTTATAACCTCTCTTAATAACCTACTTCTTATATATAACAAGTCTCCTTTCTGATATATCCCCTCTAATAACTTTTCTCTTTAGTAAACCTCCTTTAAATAAACTCTTTCTATAGGAAGCCTTTTTTTCAATAACTTTTGTTAAGACTTCAGACTTTTTAAAAGTCAATCTTCAAGCACACTTGGCCGGTAGATAAGAAATGACCTTTTACTGATCTCTCTTTCTCTAAATCTAAATCTAAATACATAATTTACAAAGGGAATGTTGCCCAACGGTTTTACAAGATTCAGTAATGTTTCAACTAGAAACATTTTCACTTTTTTTCAACCGCAGCCGAGCTTGTTTTCTTAAATTGTTCTTAATTTTCGGCCAATCTGAGCCTCATTGATTTTATAAAGTTGTTCTTATAAACAAATGCATGTAGTTGGATTGTTATGATGCCAAAAAGACACAGGTTCACCTTTTGTTATCAAAGCTTTTTCACATTTAAATCTCTATGTTGTTTATCTATCTTGTCTGGCTATTGACAAGACACCCTTCCCCCTGCATGATAAGCCCTTGCTCTCTAGGGATCCCCTCTTACAAAAGGTAAAGCAGCGCGTAGTTGGAAAGATCTTTTCGGTTAATTTTGACTCAATTTTCCATGGTCGGTAAATAGAGTGACAAGTGTCTCCTGGGATCTAACTTTGTGATTGAATAGTAACTCGGAGAGTGTCATTGGCGCTTATCCGCTTAACACTCCAGAAACCGAAGCCATAAACGCCGACTTCATGAGCCCCTTGGGTTTTGAAAAAAAAAATTCTTTTTAGCTAGAAGGTTTGAAATAAAACCCCGGGAGCTTCTCGGAGAATTATCCAGAGAGAATTTATAAGGTTTCGATCGAGTGCAAGTAAATAATTGGAACGATGCAACACAGTGGCAATTAAGGATGCACAATTGATACTTCATTTAGCCTATAAAGAAACCTTGGACCTTGATTATTTCACATATTTTAAATCAATTACTTGTTTTGGCTGTTAAAGGAGTTTCAACTGTTATAAATCATCGCATATTATTTCAAAGTGACAATAGGCTTAACCAGTAATTTATGATAAACATTGTTATGACTTGTATAGATCTTGTATAAGCGTTGTTTTGAACTGAAAGTTCAAAAGTTAGAAGACAAAATTCAGATTTGTTTTTTAAAAAAATGGTGATGCTTTAGTTACATTTGCTACATTCATTGTGTTTGGAACACAGCATACTAGAGACCGCATGTGGTGTGCGTATAAAAAAAGAACAGAGACTTGAAAAGTTTAAGGTCAGAGCAAAACACTTTCTCAATCTCTTACATATAAAGACAACAATAAACACAAGATAGCATTTGTATTTAACTTGTAAAGTTTCCCTAGTTAGAAATTAAAAATATCAGCTTTGTGAAAAACGGATAGTTCGTTTAAACCATCGATCGCTACCATTTAAGAGCCACTCAAAACAACTTTTAAAAGTAGTTGGAAGTTTTGGCAATTTATGCAAAGGCTCGCAAAAGATATAAGGTACTGGACCATGAAATATCTCTTTCCAAAAATGTAAAAATATTGATGTATAAAAGAGAAAGGTTGTATTTTTTGTCTATATTTATGTCGGCACACATTTTTAACAGTTGAAAGACTCATTACTCAGCAGTAAACTTTTGTGAATGATCCAACGGGGTAAAGTTTTGGTGCGCTTTTGGTTTAACGTTTTGACATCTTTCGTTTCGTCGTCACGTTAAATTTTACATAGAAACAGATCAACTGTTTATTTTTAGATAAAATAGAAAAATACAATCTAAAGATTTCAGAGGCATAAGAAAATTAAATATTCTGGTTGTTAATGAAGGTGAGGAGCTGCAAATTAAATTCACGATCCTGTCGCGGAAGACCAGTTCCCACAACATGGAATGAGAGAGCTAACACAATATGAGTTACATGCACCAAGTAACGCCATTAGAAGACTACAGAACTTGTTGCAGTTCTTTCGTCAGTGTGCCTTTCAATTTGTTTATTTTTTAAGTTTGACAAGTTTTACAGTAGAGTAATAGATATTTCGAACTATGTGTATACAAATTTGATATATTTATAAAAAGCTGAAACTAATTTGAGCCTTTTTGAATTTTCAAAAATAGCTTAATGATTCCGCCTTTTATTTTCATAAAATGTTTTTACCATTACATTTGTGAAACCAAAAATTTTAGTCGCTGCAGAGATACAGTTACTAAAGATTTCCAAGAACTACCAATTCACTTTCTGATAATTGTAACTTAAAAATGTTTGCCAATATTATAAAAGCAATGTTGCAATGACAAACGCTATCTCATATAAAGAAAGGGATAAAACACAAGTTGCTTGAGGGCATGATAACTTTACTTTGTTATAAATTTTATTTTCCATACATTCCCTTTTATTTGTATCACATTAACCAACCCATGCATATCATTTGAAACTGATCGGTAGATTGCCGACGTTTGTTTTGTTGCTTTTGTGTTAGCTTGCTATCCGGAACCCTTAATTGAGTTTACGATTTTTGACTTTGTACTTCTGTATGAATTGCCATTTATATAGCTCATGCTGTACCGAACAGGAATAAACTAATATTGAATCGTCCGTTCCTTTGGCTATCGGACACAGTTGCGAAGCAGGGAAAACAAACGGAGAATTAAGTTTTGTCGGGTAAGTATAGTTTGGTAAGCAGCCAATACGCAGTTCCAAAATTTTATATTTTCAAACCTTTTAATTCAAATACTCAGTTGTTTTAATCTCATTAACTCACACATCTTCATCCGTCTCTAAACGAAAAGGATGCACATGTATGCTCAACTAGTTTGCGTCCGATTCACTTTGCAGTCGTATTACCATGCCATGCTCTCTATTCAAGATTGCTGGATTGACTCTTTTTCAGCTGTTCCTCGCATTAAGCAACGTCAAACTTTTGAATACGCGATATCAATCCCTGTTATTTAGAATTAAATAAACCAAGACTTTCTTCTATCACTTATAAACCTAGTTTTCGCTCCATCTGATATTTTAATATTTGACAAAAATTTTCAATATCTAAAAAAATAACATTTTTACAATTTTACAGTTAACATTGTTGAAATTTATACAACTCTCAATCTCTTCGTGAAAAAAACAAAAACCACAAATTTACTTTTCTTTTTAGAATAGAATAGATTGCTGAACATCAGTCCAGTGAGACAAACTACGGAATACTAAGACACCAGTGACAACCAATGCTATCTTTTTGTATACCATTGTCAGGAGAAATGATAACAAGATAATCCTAACTAGAAGTAAAGCTGAACTAAATTTGAATAAAATATTTTATAGAATTAATGACACTTTTTGGCTATTCTTAGGCTTTGTAAGAAAGGCTTTGACTTCTTTAATCCCTCTTCATGAAGGAAGACTACATTTTTGGGCAAATGCTAATTTTCCAAAATAATCTGGGGACAAATATTTATAATTATGTTTTGAAAAATAATTATTGGAATATTGTGTGTGAACGTTTGTTTAGCACTTGTGTTTTTTATATTTTTGGTAATTTGTTGAAGAGTTCCTGTTTGCAAACGTGGTTTGTCTTAAGGTGATACAGTATAAGGGAACCTAGAATCCAAAATTCACCAAGACTTGAATTTTTCAGATACTGTTATCATATTTGATTTCAACTGCCCAATACAAAACATTACGCCGACCTTTTTGTTTGGCTACACTGTTGCCTTGGCAATAGATTCAGATCCTATAATTTGTCACAAAAAAGGCCTCTAATGGAGCAAATATGTAGCCCTTAAAATAAATTAAGATCATCAGGAAATTTTTTCAAAAACAATACTTATAAAAATCTATGCAATGAACCTAAGTATTTTGAAAATACTGTCTTTATTTGCTGACAAAAAAAAAATTTTGAAGTTGAAAATCCCTCTCAATCAATTATATATTTTATGAACTTGAACTTGAACTATATTTTCCATTTACAAAAATTGTTGCTTTTACACTGATGTGCAAATAGCAGGGCTAATCGGGGCGGATTAGTAGTTAATTGCTCTATTTACAAACAATTAGACACACATACAATTACAAACAAAAAAAAAAAAAGAAGGGATGGGAGAGCATTATTTTTCCTACAAGAAAACCATTGTTCCTTTTTTTTCTTTTCTTCCTTTTTCTCTCTTCCATTATTTCTTCCCTTTTGTCCTTCTCTCTTTGGCTTATTATTTGTCCATCAAATGTTTTACTGCTTTGCCTATTTGGGAGATGTCGACGTAGTCATCATGCTGGTGAAGCAAGTCCAATAATGCCCGTGCAATTTGGTTTTAAATAGATTTTTAGGTTTTTCTCGCAAGAAAGTTGGTATCTCATTCCAGGTCCTTGGCCTTGCTCCGAATCTTGCAAATGATTTAAACTGGATTTGTAATTTTGAGTGTTTAATGAAGAAATAGCGAGAAGAAGAGGCGCGCGTGTTATATGAATGCACAGTTTTAGTGTCTGTAAAGAGATCGGTGATATTTTTAGGTGCTTCCTCATGACATTTGTCATGCATTAGGCAGCATACATTTTCGTAATAGAGAATGGTAACTGGTAAAATATCAGCATTTAGAAAGAGTGGGATGACATGGTCTCTTCGTATTGAGAAGTAGATGAAACGCAGTGCTCGTTTTTGTAGGGTAAACATTTTATTTAAGTGGCATTTATCAGCAGTACCCTAAACAACTATTGCGTAGGAGCTTTATCGCGCAATTAGCGACTTATAAATTTGTAAAAGTATTTTACTGATTTTGATTGTGATTTGGTCAATGTGATTTTTGAAGGACAGGTTTTTGTCAAGTAAAACTCTGAGGTACATAGTCTTTGCATTCAGGGCTTTGCATTCAAGGCTGGATTGGCTTTGTTTCTCATTGTCATGTAATAAGATTTTAGGCTGCTACATTAATACTTTTTGTCGACGGAACAGAATATAAAATAGTTGAATTTTTTAATGTTTAGCGTCAATCTGTTTGCTGTTAGCCATTCGTATACATTAGCAAGTTCATTGTTGACTACAGACTCAAGAGAACGCAAATGTTTTTCAGCTTACAAAATATTAGTGTCGTCAGCAAAAAGAAAAAAAAATTTGGTAGAAGACTGAATGTCATTCATGTAAATAAGGAATAGAAGAGGGCCCAGTACAGATCCTTGCATGCAGGACTCCACAATCTATGGATTGTTGTTCAGATATAGTGCCATTGATTGCAGTAGTTTGTCTGCGGTTACTCAAGTATGATGCAAGCCACTCAGATATTATACCCCGGAAGCCATAGTGTTGTAGTTTACTTAAAAGAATATCATGATTTACAGTGTCAAACGCTTTTTTCAGATCAATGAAGATCCACACGAGAAGAGGCCTTTATCCATATTAGATTGAACAGATTGAACGGAGTTAACTATATCTAGAATCGCATGTTGCGTAAAATGAGATTTTCGAAAACCATATTGCGCCTTATACAATATATCGTGTGTTTCAATAAATGATATCATTCGTGCGTACATCAGTTTTTCAAATTGAAGTTCGATAATAGCGAAATGGGTCTATATACTGAGTTATTTGGGTCTTCTACGTCATCAGTTTTGAATATTAGTACAATTTTTGTAAGTTTCAGCTTATCGGGGAAGGTTCCTTGAAAGATAGACAAGTTGATTAATGTCGGAAGAGGCTGACTGACAATGTCGTTAACTACTTTTAATAAGTGTGTTGGGCAGGAATAAAGGCCATATGATTTATTGTTTGGCATAGAAAGGATTTCCAATCGCACTTCAATGGGTGCTACCGGGCTGAATAAGAAAGAAAATTAACCAGCGGTAAACTAGTTTGAACTGCGTCGGTGTTTCTAAAGAAACAATTTAGTAATAAAAATGTAAATTCTACACCGTAAAAAAGAGAGAATACTTAC
>JAOBBB020112373.1:0-13123 GCA_025331005.2 Zoanthus gigantus
CCTGCGATGGATTAGTGTCCCATCCAGGGGGAGTCAAAGACTCTCATCCGCTTAACACTACAGAAACGGGAGATAAGTGCTCGCTCCATGGGCCACTAGGCTCGTAAAGGATTTAGCTATGTCCCAGATGGTAGTTTTTTACTAATATCTACAGGTGGGGTATAATTCTTAGCAAATTCTTTTGTGTTTTGGGTCCAGTCATGACAAGGTGCGAGTCAGTTATTTTTGTTACTGATACAGTACCACCTATTTTTGATTGCAGAGAAAAGAGTGCCTGTTGAGCACAAATTGAAAGTAAAATAAACATTACTCAAAGATTCTTTCCCATAAAAAAATTCTGAGTACTTAGTATATTACAGTTACTCTGTGCTTAACAGGAATTAAAATTTCTATTGTCTACAACAGACTGATGTAATTTATGGGTCAGAAGAGCTTTAGTTCTTAGTTAGATTTTTACTGCTAAGTCTACAGATTAAAAAAAAAAATTTAACTTGTTTGATTGTTAATTATTTATAGCTGCTATGCTGTAAACATTCCTTGAAAACTTCACTAGCTTATGCTGTCTTAAGTAAGATTCTCAGAAAACTGACTGACTTCACATTTTTGGTAGTTCTGAGAAAAGAATAAAAAAGGTAGTCAATGGGAAAAGTTATCCATTTTATTATATTTCATGGGATTGTCTCAGAGCTCTGTTTAAAATCTATCATGATTTAAAGATAAGCACAAGTTACCCTCAACAAACAGTTTTAGGGAAATACTGTAACATTACATCGTGCATGCAGTACTGACCCATCAACCGAAAAAGCATTTAAGACAAACAGATGAAAAACAGGAATGAATTCCAAACATAAACAGAAATAAGATGATCTAAATATTCTTATTCTATCATAATGCCAAAGAGTTGAAACTGAATACTAAAAAAGATTTCTTACTGAAACTAACTTACTTTAAAACACAAAAAATTAGCAAACATTATTCAACATTCGACCCCATCACCTGATCATGAAGAAGACTTGCAGTAAGCAATCGAAACGTCACGACCACAACCCAAGTTACTCCGTTGTGAGACAATAGAACTAATTTATATTATCATTATTCAGAAACAGTTATGAAATGGAATCAACTATCAGCAGCAGATTCGACGTAAGCTAGTTCCAAGAAAATGCTCACAAATGCGTAACTTATATTAAGCTGCTTTTCCATGAATATTTCACTGTAACGTATGTCCACAAACAGTCAAAATCAAGTGTGTGTGGTAAACCAAACACAGTCTAACAGTTTTCAAAAACAAAAATTCATAGTAGCTGTATAGTTCAATGTTTTTATGTACAGTCATGCTATTTATGCAAGCTTTTCAATGATCAACAACAGTTCTCTGGGCATGTGTAAATATAATTATACCTTAATTGGACCATATATTGCACCATAAAATGCTGAACATTGGCAAGCTAAAATTTACAAAGTTTAAATTGTTAAAAAGTAATTATATCAAATAAAAACTAAAGGAGATTTTAGAGGTACTGTAGAGGCAACATAATTCAACTATGTACTGGGTAAAGGTGAGAATCACATTGCTGGCACTTGTGGCCCTTCTTGAAATTCACTTGTTAGAAAACTAATTCTCGGTATTAATAATTCATTATTTATGAGATTAGTAATTAACACTTGCTACCAATATTTGATACATTGTTAGTTTACAAGAATTCACTGTTTTATTTTGCCTGATCCTATGTATAATTTTCTTAGTTTTTCTTTATCAAATAAATTATGTATGATACTGCTGCTTCATTTTATTCTTATTAATAACAAACTCAATGTAGGTGCTTGCAGGAGCTCAGTTTAATTCTTTGAAATTACATTAGTTTCTCAGAAATTTTATCTGACAACGAAGCAAGCAACACACACAGAATAAATTATATTCATTTCAAATGTGATGTCAAATGAGATATGGTGCTTTATCAAGTATTACACTTGTTTACAAGTGAAAGTGAAAGTTAAATGACTAGTTCTCGACTTTATTGAATAGTTTTTTAAAAAACAATAATGAAGTAGGTTGTGCATAAGTGAAGCACATTGTTCAATCTACTATACGTTGCATTGAGAAAGGATGATATTTGCCATAGGGGCAGCAAAAAGCTGACGTTTTGAGTGTTAGCAGCCCTTCTTACAATACGAGCAATGGAAGATCAAATGGTTACAGAAAGAAGCTTCAAATTATAATTCATTGCCAATAGAGATTTTTTGCATTAATCAGATAACAGTTAAATTAGCTATCTTTAGTGCAACGTAGGGTTGATATCAAGTATTTTACAAGGAAGAGATGGTATATTAAAGTATTAATTAAAACCAACTTAGTTACTTGAATTAAGAATAACATTTATTTAAATTATCTATCTGAAAAATTCTCTATTTTATACAAACAGGCTGTGTATGCATGTGATATTCTAAAATATGCAGATTTTTTTCTTTTACAAAAATATTTTACTTAAACAGACTGGCTTACCAGCTTCCATTCCTACATAGACTCCAAGGAATTTTGGAAGTTCCATTTTTGTCAATGAAAAATCTTTCAAGAAGTTTAAATTGTTAACGAAATTTGCAATCTACATGTGTCTAACAGAAAATTCTGTAAGCTGTTTCGTTTCGTGCAACTTCAGTGGACAGCTTAATCATGTGAGAATTTTATGAGCCTGCAATCCAACATATTCAGCAGCCAAAGTTTGTATCGATTGGGTTAATATGTTTACAATTAATTTTTATTGAAAAAAGAAGGTTAACACACTTATAACCACAAAGAGGGCATTTTTGCAATACACCAACAATTAATGCAACTTTGAAACAATCAAGATCATTAAATACAATGTTCGTTATTAAGGACTTGAAGTTAAAATTTTTAGCTTGACATTAATTTAAAAATGTCTCAGTCCAAATTTACAATTATTTATAGTTAATATGAAGTGATTAATAAGATGGTCCCAAAATACATGTTATGAATTGTGTTTCAATTTTGGATGTTTTAAAAAGATCACTTTCATTTGGAAGTTAAAATGAATCATTTCATTACTGACATTAAAATTTAGATAGAAAGAAATTAAAAAACTAATTTAAGAATAACACTTAACACTGTAAAAAGGACTTTTGTGAAGTTTCAATGTCGAACATGAACCAACATGTTTGACCTGACATTATTTCTGAGAAATTTTATATACAGAAAGAGCCATTATGCAGTACTCTGTTTTAATATATATATTAAGTTTAAATATAATAATATTTGTGTTAATGTTTTGAGGAATTTCATTGTAATTTCTTGATGTGCAGAATGTCCCAGTTGGTAAAGAATTTATCCAAGGTTACTGAAGCAGTAAACTTGTGGATAATTTTACAAACCAAACCAAAAGGTTATATCACAAAATAAACATCAAAATATGTCTTACCAGACATCATATGAATGCGCAACAAAGTATTTGTTCTCAATTTCTGTGATGGAATGCTTTGAAAGATTTCATCAGGACAGTAAATAGGTTATTTTATGTTTGGAAGCCATTCCAGCAGTATTTGCATCCAGTGGTTGACTAAAACAATTACAAGCACTGCTCACATGATCTGAATAAATACCACTAGACATGTGTCAATTAATACAATAATTAAAACATTCATTAATATTTGCTGATAACAGAAGTTATAACTTTCAAACCAATTTACATTAAATAAATTAAATCTATGTTTACCATCAACATAATTTTATATGTTTTTGTTTTTTAAAGTAAAACCCCAGTTAATTAATATTTTCAGTCTTCAAGTAACTAATCACATCATTTAAAACTATATAATTTTATACCTTAATAATAAGCTAATCCAGCTGCACTTAAACAAACGAAACATTAAAAGCCTATCAGACAGCGTGTCGTCCCTAGAATAGTGATTGTTAGGGGCCTAAACAACCAGTGACACCAGTTTGTTATATATATATATATATATATATATAAAAAAAAAAAAAAAAATTCACATCCCACAAGCACAGAGACTAGTACGAAACATAAGACGGCAGTTCAACAACTACTATGACATCTGCATGAGGAGGGCACTACTGTTGCCGAAACGTAGCACAACGAACGAACCAGAAAACAGAATCGGTAAGTGAAGAAAGTAAAGAAAATCATGAGAACAACCGTCTGTGCCAGACTTCAAGAATTAGCTTATTAATAACGACACTATCTGAAGCCTTGGAGATCTATTGGAGAGATTTAATCTCCTCAACGCTCAATTTTATCGAACTACTAAGCTCACTGGAAGACTGACTTCGTCACGCCACTATAGTTCCACTCACTTCGCTCGGCCAACAATGAAATCAACCAAACACTGATTGACGTGTCTCAAAATTCCCAGAAAAGACCCAGGCTTCAACCTTACAGTGTTTATGGAAGTGGAGATAAACCCCGGTCCTCCAGAAATGAAGAATTCTCAACTTCCATCTACACTCCATTCTCCTTCTTCACACCCGTATACACGTGTATATCCACGTGAAACTCTTCTTACACTACAGCATTATACTACATTTATCCCTAGAATTACTTCATACGTTACAAGATCTGAATGTCCTCCAATTTAGGGGAACTCGAGCTGGCAAGCAATCACAAAGTCGAAAGAAGCAAACCTATCAGATTGTTAATAATATGAAACAGCAGATTAAAGTACGAATTTGTACTCGACAGCCCTCTCCAACGGCCTCGCTACACCGAGACAGGAACTAGTTTGTCATTAAGAGAGTTCCATACGCCAAGTCTTATGAAGCTCCTATTCTGTCTACAAATATTCGAAACCAATCGAACAAAGTAGATGAATTACATGAATTCGCTACATATAATAAACTTGTACCAGATATACGGCTGTCACGTTACCTGGATATTTGTTATTGAGAAATCATACTGGTGTTGGCGTTTAAGTGTACGTTAAAGAGAGCATTCCATGCAAGAGATTATTGGAAATGGAACAGACAGAAACAGAATCAATCTGGATTAAATTAAAGTATTCGCTCCCGCGAAATATTTTTATAATTTGTTTACCACTCAACTGCCAACGCTGAAGCGGAAAATGTTATACTTTGCGATCATATACAGAGGAACATCGACAAATATCTTTTAAAGTACCCCAACGCGATGGTCATCTTAACTGGCGACTTTAATCCGACCTCAACTGGCCTGCGCCCTGACTTTATTTGTAGACCTAACCTCCTGAAACTTAAATTAACCACTTAAATTCTGCACAAGAAACTCTGGAATACTTGATTAGTTTTTTACTAACAGACCCAACACCATTGATCTTCAGAGACTACCCAAGCTAGGCTTATCAGACAGCAACATCGTCCTAGCGAGACCAACTATCAACCATCCATCAACAAAATTCTATACAAAAAAAATGCAGAGAAGGCAGTGCTGTGTGAGCAACTGGAAAGAGTTTGGATCCTGGATTACAACGTAAGACTGGTCTGAGGTCTCTAAATTCGAATTATTCTTTCAACAACTCAGTACTGTTGTTAATGTCTTTGCTCATGGAAAACAGTAAAACTTCATGTGCATGACAAACCCTGGATTACAGTTAAACTGAAATCTATGATTAAGAAAAGCCAGGCCGTATTTATTAAATATGGAAGAGACTCGCTAGTCTATGAAAGCTTTAGCCCAATAGGGTCCAACATGCCATGAAGATAGCCAAGATAACTTGTTATAGCAGCAAAGTAGATGGTCTGGCCGTTACTAATACAAAGAAATGGTGGAAAGATATCAAATCTCTAACAGGGCAAAACACCTCTAGTAAACAGCAGTGGTATCATCAGTTTCTGAGTGACGTCATCATCAGTCCTGCTGAACTGGTTACTCAAATTCACTAGTTTTACAGAACAGTTTGACTCCCTGGCTCCAGTCTAGACTCCGCCAAATGTAATCCCATCGAATCTGTTCGTTACTTGGAAGAGGAACAAAGACGAGGACAAATTGAATCCACATAAAGCAGTGGGGCCAGATGAAATATATAAATTGTTAAGATAATTTGCACCCGAGTTAGCACCAGTAATTCAAGATATTTACAACCAATAACTTAGATAGGGGTTTGTGCCTGATTCTTTGAGACAACCATCATACCAGTTCCCAAATTTCCCCTCGCTCCCACCCCCCACAGGACATTAAATCAGATCTGAGACCAATTGCACTTACAAGTTGTTTTACAAAGGACCCAGGATGTGCGCACTGTCCGCACTTTTGTGATTAACGGAGTATGTTTATCAATGAGGCGTTTTAGAGTATCGTCATAACATTTAGCTAGTTCCTCGAGGTCATCGGGAGGCTTTAAGAGCAGCACTGTATTTACAAAATCAAGTTTAACCCTTTCAGTCCCAGCTGTTTTGTTAAATTCTCCCAACTTGAGCCCATACTTTTCATTGAACAAGTTTGAGAGAATTTTACGTTTAATCTTCATTAGCTTGTTTTGTTTGATCAGATCTCATTTTCTGATTACCAAATGTCTTATTTTGTTTTAGTTATGTAAGGAGAAGTTGGATGTTGATAACTATCTAGGACTGAAAGGGTTAAATTGTGAGCGGTCAATCGATTTCAATTTTCTTGAGATAGATATTGTTTGAGAGTTAGCTGGTTTAGTCGTACTGAGTTTCGCAGCAACTGTAAAACGATCAGAGAACAAGCGGTCTTTTTTCGGAGTTTCTTTTACCATAAGATCAGAATTGCAGGTGATTAGTAGGTCCAGGGTGTGGCCGTGGATGTGAGTAGATTCAGTAACATGTTGCTTAAGACCAAAAAAAGATGTAGATCAAGAAACTTGCTAGCGTAATTATTATCAGGATCGTGCACATGAATGTTGAAATCACCAGTAATTAGTAGCTGCTCTTTACATGAAATTACATCAGATAATATTCAACTGAAATATAAGCGACTAAATATGCTCTGTATGTACAGTAAATTGAATGGTGCCGCCATATTGGTGCACCAACAATGAGGTAATTTACTAGGTTTCACAAAAGCAAACAATTGTCAAGAATATTAACCAAAACGTAATTAATAAACATATATATTCACTTATTTTCTCTTGATTTCTATTAGAAAGTGAAAACAATGAAATAATGCACAAATTTGACTCTTCAAATTACGTGACTGGTGCGGCGCGACTCAGTCACTTTACCGATATCTCAGGGACACGTGAATGTAAACAATGAAATTTTGTGTGATAGCTTGTTCGGGGTAGCCATAAAACATTACAAAACACATGCAGCTGCGTAAAGGTCATAGTTTTGAAGTTAGCATTTTGATGACGTCACATACAAACCATCCATATAGAGAGATAGACGAAAAGGTAAACCTAGACTCGGTCCTCCTACGGGGAGCCCGAGTAATGAAAGCGACAAAGAAATACAACACTGGTCAGAAGCCTGTGTACCTGACTTAGAAATTGCTGCCAAAGAAGACAAATTGTAGTTATAAATCGGAAACTGAGAGAAAGACGAAGAATGAACTGAGAGAAGAGAAGTTTTGGAAAAACTCAAGCAAAAAAAAAAGTTTAAACAAAATTTGGCTTAAGAGCCCCCGAGTCAAAAACAAGCAGCGCTGGTGAAATCCAATGTGTGACACAGCAAAGTAAATTACCGAAACTCAAGATCACCAAATTTACCGGAACAATCCTATAGATTTTAATCCTTTTTATACTATGTTTAAACAAGAGAGGATGAAGGTAAGTGAGTGAATCCCCTATATAAGTCTAGGGTTATTCCTCTTAAGTTATTTTTAGACATGGTACCCAGCTGTTCCGCGGAAGTTACTCGTGCATTCCGTAGACTTTTCACAAAATGAACTGAGATGAAATGGCAGGCAATGTAGAGCAAAGTCCTTTTATAAGTTTTGTAACTCGAGTACACTCTTTTTTTTTTTTCTATTTATAAGAACATCGAATTTTTCGTTTGAGGCTGAACGTTCTTAAATATTTTCGAGATATCAGCCTCAAATGTTCTTAAAATATCTTTACTGATTTTAGACAATATAAATGATACATGTACCGTATGTGGTACATTTGTGTAAACATTGATTTGTACATGTACTTTGTACTGTATCAAAATTTAAAATACAGTAGCTGGTACGAAAGAAGACAAGAGATAAAACTGTAAGAATTGCGATTTGGTAAATGAAAAAACATGTGATGTAAAATTGTTATCTGCGAACTCTAGTCAAGAAGCCCACCGAAACGCAAATTTTTTAATAACACTGTACGAATTATTTGCAATAGGTTATCATCATAAATAAACTTTCTTCACCTTTTCTCAGCCTCAGCATGTTGTTTTCAGCCTCATGTTCTTATAAAAAAGGTTCTTATAAAAAAAAAGAGTGTATGTTCTTAGACTGACCGTATGAATAGACTCAAATTTCATTACTTTGAAAACAAGAACAATTTGCAAAACTCATTACCTTCTTTTTTACCGCTCTTTCTATTTGTATATCAAATATCGAAGCTCGTATATGCCGGTGTATAATTTAAAGCCAAAACATGCACTTTTTAAGAAATTTCGCATTTTTTTCAAGAGTATTAAGGACAGCAGATAAGTGTTTTAATTACTGGCACCATTTGTCATTTCCTAATAAATTATAATGAGTGTTCTAAGCAAGAATTAGCCGTGAGTAGATTTATTTTGCCCTGAGCCAATTTACTAGCCGTGAACAAATTAAATTATCCGTGAGCAAATTGAAATGGGCGTAGGCAGATTAAATTAGCAGTGAGCAAATTGAATTAGCCGTGAACAAATTTATTTTGCCTTGTACAAATTGAAATAGCCGTGAGCAAATCGAATTAGCCTCGAAGAGCAAATATACTTTGTTGTGATACTTGTGGGCCACCATACATTAGTGACAACGAAGCTTTATTGGCTCAGATTGTATCGCTTTTATCTGAGCGTAAACAAAGCAAGTTGAGTTAGTTAGAGCTGTAAAGATAAGTTGGTTTTGCATATGCCATATATTCTTTCCAATGCTAACGCAAAAATGAACAACTCAACGATCGAATTGTTCCAAGAACTTCGAAAAGAATTTGTCAACAGATCTACTGCGGCAATTGTTGGAGAAATATTTACTCTCTTGGTGATTAATGTACTTGCATTGTTGGGAAACTTACTTGTTTGTATGGCTTATCGCAGGAACTACTTGCTTCGCTCTTCAACAAATATGTTGGTAGTTTCCTTGGCGGTGACAGATTTTATGATTTCTACAGCTGTAATGCCACTCACGATTATTGCTCTCCTCGTTGGAAAATGGGCTTTTCGTCAAACGGTTTGTGAGATTCAGGGATTCTTAACTCATTTGCTAGCTTTTCTTTCTCTACAAATCATGGCCCTGACTGCAATAAACAGATATCTTAGGGTTTTCAAGGCAAAATTGTTTAGGAAGGTTTTCACGAGGCGACAAACAGCTCTTATTATTGTTTCTGTAAGTGTTTTCACTTTGGTGTTTTTTGTTGGACTTCTACTTATTGCAAAATCAAGCTTCATTTTTCATCCAGGAAAAGTGATTTGTGTAATAAAATTCAGAAACATCAACCAGAGTCGAGTTTTTACTGTTGTTTCTAGTATTTTGTTTGTCGTCATTCCAGCTCTTGTAATAACAATCTGTTATCTCAATGTGTTCAAATCTTTTAAGCAACATAGAAACAATTTCAACGCAAAATATAAATCGCGAAATGGCCCTGCAAGACTCAGTCGAATTGAAATCTCTGTCACACGAACTGTGTTCACAATCGTAGCTGTTTTCTTTACAACATGGATTCCGTGTTTTATCATTGATCTGACAGACACAATGTACAGCAGTTACCTCCCACGGCCAGTGTATATGACGTACACATTTCTTGCTTTCGCCTCCAGCGCTGTAAATCCTATCATATATGGAGTCATGAACAAGACTTTTAGAATGGAATTCTACAGGCTGATACTTCACCGTGGTATTAAACTCTGAATCACAGATATCATGTATTCATAATCAATATAAACAAAGTAATTGAACTTCTAAACGGTTGTGCGGTTTGTGAATCTTTACCTTCCACCCGAAAAAACATAGCGAGCTCAAATTTGAACCCTATACCAAAATTTGTGACCATCTCTTCTGCCAGGGATAACTTAGTTTTTCTTTGTTATAAGAGGGAAATTGCATGCGCAGTTTTGACAAGAACTAGAACTTGTTCCGACAGGGAATCGGGTCGAACCATGATTTATACTCTTAGATTCGTCTGCTCTAAACACCAGCCAACTAGGTGAATATACGAGGTCTACCAGGACTATTGCTCAGACAAGGTCTAACCAGTTGGTAAGATTTCTGATGGCCAAGCGGGAGGCCCCGGATTCGATCGCCGGCTTTCGTCCGGGGGTTTAAACATTTTGCTCGGCCTTTTTTCGCCACTCCTCCCGCACACAGGTGCGATATATAAGCCGAAGGCCATTGGTCCAGTCTCCTATTCTTACATGTTCTTTTGGGAGACTTAAAAAAATCCCATATACTTGTCGATAAAAATAGGGTTGTGATTTGGTGTTGTGGTGTAGATCTAGATCTGTTCTTGGTCGCAGGGGGAGTTACCTCAAAATTCATGTTGTAAACTGTGTGGTGCAATTATGCCTCTAGAATGAGACTTCCTCAAGTCCACCAAAATATTGAAAAACCCCAACAATATTCAGCCCAAAGGTTGCCATTTAGGTTAGAGTCGACCATCGATCGTATCAACAAGTAACTCTCTCTTAATTATTATTGATTTTATTTTCTGTATGACATACGATTGTTTAATATTTTTGTACTAAAAAATAAGAACAATACAAGTAAAAACTTTTTGTGCCTTCCTCCGGGATTTAGATTACATTATTACTAGAGTACACCATTAGCATGCAAGGAACTAGCTGACTTTCAGATGCGACACTAATATCAATTACTTAAGAAGTAAAACATGTTCTCCGTGCTTTCATAGCCTGGTGAAACCGAGGCAAACGTTTGGTAGAATTCGAGTGCGGATCAGGGAAAACCCAGGTAGCAGATGAGGGTTTTCACCTACTCTAGAATTCTCACAAACTTTGGTTAATGTGCAATAGCTATTTCTGTGAAATGGGAAAAAGGAAATTGGGAGTTTTGTGCCAAGTTTTCATTCTTTCCTACCCTGTACACCTGTAAAAAAGTTACTGGCATCTTTCACAAATCCCAAATGTTTGTACTTGCAGAGCAATTTTCCGATTTTTTTTTAATTTTTCGCCGAAACATATCACATGATAACTATGAAAAGAGAGGTGTCCCACTAAGGAGGGGGAGAGGGGGGAACGTCCACTCCCCCCTTAAACCTGCGCCAGCAAACATAGCAAACTTGAAGCAATTTATTATAATAATTGCACTCAGATTTGCATAAAAATCATAGTGTCAAATAATAACTTACTACTTGTTTGTCATAAATTTTCAAGATAATATTCAAAAGCCCTTGAAGCAAAGAATGATTTTGGAAAATTCCAGTTGTCAAACTAATTTAAACTGCAGGTCTCAGGTCAAACACAACATTTGGGGTAGAAGTGCCTTGTGCATAATAGAAAACGATTTTCATAGTCATTTTCTCCAGATCAACTTTTTGTGGCTACTGCGTCGATAGACGGCAGCCAATTTGTTATCGCCTGGGTAAGTGAATATGTTACACCACAACAGGAAGCCTAGGTAAGTCACCAAATACCACAGGATGCCCGCAAAACTTCGATACATTGTTCGGAATCAAACAACAGTCAGCTGATAAACTTCCCATTCTAAACTAGATTTAAACGGTTTTCTTAACTATCTATGAACTATAAATTTCTTTGCATTCCAAGTCTACTTGCAGTAGCCACAAGCGCTTAAAAAGCGCCTTTTATTTTTCAATGTTGTCTTCTGCAACGAAAAGCAACAACGGCAACACCCGTTATGTTCTCCAACTGCTTTGATTTGAAGCATTTGAAACAATTTATTACAAATCACCAATACTCATAGGATCTTTTGAAGTTAGGCGCGATTTTTGTGTTATGGGTTCCTTTGCTTGGTCGTATTCCTCACTTACAAAACAAAGAACAAAGAGTTTTAAAGTCCCCTTTGAAACTAGAAGTAATCAAAAACTAGTGAAAGTAAGTACGATGTTTATTAAGAGCTCAAAATATGCTGACAACAAACTCTAAACACGCAACTGAAAACCAGAAACTCTATTTTTGATGTTGGCAGAATTTTCACGATTTTAAAAAACATCTTCTGATAAAAAGCTTACAATCAGTTTTAAAACTGATCTGTTCTTATACAAATTAAAACTACTCGCCACAAGGTGGGCGGTTGCCATTTGCGCATCGGTATGTGACGTGACAAAACGAGATAATTTATTCAAGATGGCGCAGAAAATGCAGAAGTACAAAGAAAATTAGTACCACAAAAGGTTACCCTCGAGTACCACAGGAATCTAAACTGAGTACCATAGGAATCCCAACTGAGCACCTCAGGAATCCCAACTGAGTAACACAGGAATCCCAACTGAGTAACACAGGAATTCCAATTGAGTACCACAGGAATCCCAACTGAATTGTAGAAAAATTAAAACATTTTTAACGCTGTAAGACATGTTTCAAACACCTCCGTGTTCATCGTCAGTTACTGAAGGAAATAAATTACATGAGTGCTTATAAAGTCTCAAAACAATATGATTTATATCAACTTTACAACATACAGTAATAGCAGTGAAAATTCCAGTAAAGCAATTGTGCATAAAACAAAAGAGAGAAAGAAAAAAATTATGGAAATTGTGGAAATTACGTAAAAAGACCCAAATTACCATGAAAAACTTGCTTGTTCAATGAAGGCTTTTCTCACAATTTCCATAATTTTTTTCTCTCTTTTGTTTTATGCACAATTGCTTTACTGGAATTTTCACTGCTATTATTGTATATTGTAAAGTTAATATAAATCATATTGTTTTAAGGCTTTATAAGCACACATGTAATTTATTTCCTCCAGTAGCTGACGATGAACACGGAGGTGTTTGAAATATGTCTTACAGCATTAAAAATGTTTTAATTTTTCTAAAATTCATCTCAAGTCTGATCATCTTA
>JAOBBB020112472.1:0-13122 GCA_025331005.2 Zoanthus gigantus
AAGCAGTCACGTCGATTTTCTTAAGTTTTTTTTTTTTTTTTTTTATTTTTCATATTTGCGCTAGTAGCGAAAAAGTCAAATTTTCAGGTTTTCGCATTTTAAAGGAAAGTCAAAACAAGTCGAGTCATTTCTTAATTTCCCCATGCACCTTAAAGATTATTGATTGATTGACAGCTGTCAGTGAATGGCGCGATTTCGAATCTGTTTCTTGACTAGCAGTCAGTCCATTTGAAGATGGCGAACTATGTAAAAATCAGAATGGCGGAAAAGATCCTAAAGATCAAATCATCAACTTTAAATGTCGCAAATCTTGCAATGATTTTTCAGCTTGATCCCGTCACGATATATACATTCACTCAGACGAGGGTGAAATAGTTATATCCGACAGCGTGGGCTCATTCAAAACATAACATAATAATAAGCTTTATTGACATGACTTTTAGTACTGTCAAAGCATTTTTAAAATTACAAAAATATGATGCAATTTACTCTAACAATTTACTCTAAAAAAGCGCTCGATCAGCCCCCCACTCAAAATTTTGTTCCGCCGGGCCTGTAACAACAGTAATAGACTTAAAAATCGTCTAAAAATACAAATATATAACAAGAGTTGATCTTACTCTGAGGCAAGAATATATAAACAAAGCAATGTCTTGATAACATTCTGAAAAGTCAAGATTTAAAATAGTGAAAGTTTGAATTTCTTGAGAAAGGGATGATAAGTTAATTTGCATTTTGTCATTGAACGTTTCAAATAAGTTTTCTCTTAAATCATTCAAAGTAGACGATCAAGAAAAAACTGACATACTTAAAGGAGAGGCTGTGACAGCTCTAAACCCCGCTATCGCTGTTGCTCTCGATTTTGCTTTCATTTTTGCTCTCACTGTTGCTCTACTCTTGCCCTTGTTTTGTCCTCGCTGTTCCACTTCCTGTTTCTCTCACTTTTTCTCTCGTTTTGCTCTTGTTATTGCTATATAGAGCAAAATATTTAATATTTTAAACTATTATTCCGGCCCGTCTTGATTAGCCACTAAAATTGAAAGCCACCCTTAATAATGTGGTAATAGAGGTAGTAAAACAGCAAAGTTAAATTACTTCTAAATCTATTCTTCTCTCGCTCTTGATCCCGGCCTCTTTCTTGTTTTTGCATTCTCTCTTGCATTGCTTTCGCTCTCGCTCTCCCTTCTGCTCTTGCAGTGGCTGTGGCTTTGTATTTGGTTGTGACTGTTTCCGTTGTTGTAGATGTTTCTGTTTTTATTCTAAGTATTTATACGTTCGTATAAGTATTGTTATTGATGTTGTTGTTAATATTGTTATTAATATTATTTTTGTTAAATAGGAAAATGCATGTACCGGGAGTGCAGCTATGACTACCAATGTAAACATGGCCATCACTGCATACCTCAAGGTCTGTGCAGACCTCGCCCTCCTACTCTACCGCCGACACAACAACCGCCAACAGAAGAGCCTGGGTCGGGTTTACAGGCAGATAACCTGTAGCCGAGCGTACCGAACGCATTTGATTTGAAGTTATTGTATTTTGTGCGCAAGATTCCTTGTGTCTGGCAATTTAAATAAATATAAAAATACAAAATGTTGGAATTACTTTTGTAATGGAGAAAAATTGTTTTAAACAATAGGTCAAGCGAAATTGTTTGGATTCTCAAGTGGGGATTTTTTTTTTTTTTTTTTTTTTTAAGAATCGATTGGACAATGGACAAACCAGCCTTGCAATACTTTTTTTTTTAATTTTATTTTTTCTAACATTTTCTTTCTATGAAATTTATTCGATTTTATACATAAAAAGTATCTACATTTAATATTAAAGTTAACTAAAAGTTATGATTTTCAACTAAGCCTTTTTTTTAAAAACAAAGATCTGTTTTTGGAACAAAAATAAAGTAACAAAAAGTAATATTCAGATGTTTATTTTTTTTTTTTCTATCAAGACGTTAATTTAAAAGCCCAAGATATACGTAAGATTCCCATGTAAAAGGTATTTTCGCTGTTATGTTTACAGAATAAAAAATTGTGACTTCGGAATTTGTGACGCTCCATGGAAAATAGTGAATAAGGTGAACGCAAGCGCACGACACGTTCTCACGTAAAAACAAAAGATCCGTGTCCCAACACGGTAGCACCGTGTAAGAGTTAGAGAGGCATTGTTTTCCTTCGCACGCTCAAAACATAGCTGGGGGTTTAAACCATTTCTAGGCCTTTACGATTTTGCACACATTAACACAGTGACCGTGACAAAGCCATTGTTTTCATTTGAACCCAGAAGACAAAAGAACGTGTTAAGAAGTTAAGAATATTTAAGAATATTTAAGCTAGCTTGCAACATTCATGTGTACATTTCACAATCACACTTTCGATAGAATGCGAGTTATTTTATCGATATATCACAACGAATAAGCATTAAAAACTTACATAATCGAAGCCTAAGCATTGCTTGAGTCCTCGTTCGTTGAATTTTTCATAACAACTTCGTTGCGAACGCGATTAAACCCAGTAAAAGTACTTAAACTATGAAAACCACACAGTCTTTCTTGTTCATGACATCGTGTTTGCCCCTTGGCGTACCCAGATTGCATTGCAAAGAAGAGAGGGGTCTGGTTACTGGCAACTCATTCATTAAAGAATGACAAGTATTGTAAATTAAAAAAAGCAAATAAAAAGAAAAATCTATTTGAATTCTTGAGGAAATTTAAAATTACCATCATGAAGTTGTTTGGTCAGTGTGGACATTTCCCAATGACTATGTATGTATAGGCCTTCATGCTAAATCCTTTTCAGGGCATAGTGGCCCATCTGAGCTAGTGTTTATCTCGGCTTTTTGTACGTAGTATAAGGAAATTAGAGATTGGACTTCCCCTGGACGGGGCACTCATCCATCGCAGGTTCGCTCCCAGCAGACACTGGTATCTACCCCAGAATTAGCTTAGGCGGAAAAGAAGGTTACACAAAGATTCAAATCTTAGTAGAGCCGCAGGGGATCTAATCCAAGGCCTTGGTGGTGGTAAGGCAGAGATATTACTAACTGCACCACCCATGGTACCTTCAAAAGGCCTTCATACTGCTGTTTACTTAACCCTCAAACGTCCAAGGAAGGGGGGGGTTAGGTTAATTTGTTACAATAAATAGCTTGGTTGCCCGAGTGTTAAAACTAGTACAATCCTTCAACTACTTCTCAAAATTAATAACTTAATGTTAGTCCTACCGCATGCTCTCAAAAAATTGTATTTTCCTTTACTTTTTTCTTGGTCTAACTGTGGCACAGGTACACAGCCCAGTTTTTTGGCCAGTCGCTACATGAACTAATTCTTGCGAGTGGAACAGTATTCAATGAAGTCCTTATTTGGAACGTGATGGGACAGAGAAATGAGACAGGAAACACCACTATAAGTCATAGGTTAACAGGCCACGAAGGAGTTATCTTTTCAATTAACTTTAACAAGACTGCAAGCTTAATAGCCACTGTATCAGACGATAGAAGTATACGTCTTTGGAAAGTCACTGGATCACTGCAACAGATTAACTGTAAAGTTGAACCTCTAAATGTTATGTTTGGACATGCGGCAAGAGTCTGGGATGTTAAGTTGTTAACATATTCTGTTGTTAGTGTTGGTGAAGATGCAACTTGCTGCATCTGGGACTACAAAGGACAAATGAAAAAGAAGTTCAAAGGACACAAAGGTATTTTAACCTTGATGATGATAGTAATATTGAAATTGGGGCAAATGTTCGTGATTATGGTAGTTATGGTGATGGTGATGATGGTGATGGTAATGACGATGATCTGGTGTTGACGATGGTCTGATGTTAACGATGATGATGATGGTTGTGATTATGATAATTGTTGTGATGATGAGGATTGTTATGATGATGATGATTTTGATGATAATGGTTTTATGATGATGGGTATGATGGTCTAGTGATGCTAATGATGGTGATGATGATAATGGTAATGATGATGAGCTGGTGTTAACGATGATGATGACTGTTGTGATGATGATGGTTGTGATGATGATGATGGTTGTGATGATGATGGTTGTGATGATGATAATGGTTTTAGTGGCTGCAGTTACACTAGCTATTGATTAAGGGTTAGTTACTGGACGTGAATAGTTTGTTTACAAATACATCTACGCGCTGGCGATATAATGAATGGGAAATTTTAATGCACGATGCAAAGCAAAGCGAAGCAGAGTGCATTAAGAACAATTTCGAGTTCGTTCTATCGCCAGCAAGTGGGTGTATTTGTGAACAAACTCCGAACTAAAATTAACTAACCCTTTTTATATGCAACCTGAGTTCACTGCATTGCAAGGCGCCATACATGACGTAACGAATTTGAAACAAGAGCTTGAACAAACAAGAATCTTTAAATTAAATAAGTACATAATTTAAAAAATGGCGTAAGTTCAAATGAAATAAAATAGAAATCACAAAAAGCTGTTCATGAAGAAAGACTAAAAACATAGAACATTCAAAATTTAACGCGAAGAAGATATTTTTCAGGAGCAAGTAGCGAAGCATTTCCTGAAACTTGTCAAAATCAGAAATTAAATTGTAAAAGAAATTTAGCAAATACCTTGTTTTAGAACTTATCAGCATGTCCTTCGGGAAGTACGTTCAATACTAAAACATAAGAAGATTTCAACCAGTATTTGAAGTGTTTTCACACGTTGTCCCCGATTGAGTACCAACCAAAAATCGCCAGCTTCAAATGATCAAGTCAGAAATTTGCATAGTTTCGCTCGTTTTGGTATTCAGTAAATCTGGCAAAGGGTTGAATCTCGTTTTAAAAAGGTAATCTGAAAAACCGATCAAAAATATCGCAAACTACTTTACAAGAAACCCAAACTTCATACTTGTTTAAAAGACGGGAAAAGTTCTGGCCGTGCGTCAAAAGGTCCGCCAAATCACTTGCGTGTATACTCTGATAAATAACATTCAGTGCTTTTTTTATTTTCTTGAAGACTCGGCCATTTTCAGGCCTTCGGCCGTTAATCAAGAAACAAAGGTTAACGTTCATTACCGCACGGTCTTCCCGGTTAGTGATAGATAAACCGAAATCACTTGATCGATTTTGACCAATTGCAAGCGCATATTTTTTATAGTGAACGAAGGTTGCTTATTAATTACATTTATTATATTTTGAAGTAGAATTGTGTTTGCTTTAATTTGTGAAAAATGGTATATCTGGTTTTGATAAAAAAAACTTGGCTTACCTCTTTTTCTGTCAAACAACCAAAAGTTTAAGACCTTCAAGGAAAATCCTGCTGATCATCCCAAATCCAATACTGTCAATTATCAAGATAGAACACTCTAAACGTTATTATCATGTCCTTAGCATGTGGGATCCTTTTTGATATTCATTTTGGGCTGGGCTGACACGTGAAATTGACTTATGTATGGACCCAAGGGAAATAGTAAGTTTTGTTTTCTCGAGATTGAGAGAGCCCTGATGTTTTCGAGACGAAATGGAGGGAAATGTCAGGACTCGAGGGAAAGCTAAACCTAACTACTGTAGTTTCCCGAGGGTCCATACATTAAGTGCTTTGTTATATATTTTGATTTTCCCTTAAACAGTCATATACCAAAAAAAAAGCAAAAGCAAACAAACAAAGACAATGGTGGCAACAACTGCACAATTGTATCCCAGTCGGGATACATTATATAGATTTGAATTTGATCAGGGGCACGTAGCCAAGAATCAACCAATCACAGTGCTTGTTGAGTAAAAGATTTAAAGTTATGTAACACAGTGGGTTGTTTCGAACTCCAGGACGAAGTATTTGGAGTCTTGCCGTCAGTGATGATGAAGACATTGTTGCCACAGGGGGAGGGGATGGTAGCGTTAGATTATGGCCACTTGGTGAGACCGCTGATCAGAAACACTGCAGTGTTGTGGCTTCCCTCCCTTTGTCAGCTGTAAAAGAGAAATCATCGTATAATGTTGAGGAGGCAATTCAGGAACAAAATAAACAAGATTTTCCAAGATTGGTCAGCTTGATAAGCCTGCAAGAGATACTGGTCATGACAAACAAAGGGTAAACACATTTACAGTCACAAAATAATGTAAAACAAGCTTCATCATACCGAGGTCTTATAAAAATAAAAAAGGTTTTACGATACAATTTTAAAAGAATGCCCACTTTTGAGATGTGCGTTTGTAAACGCAATTATGCAAACAGATGTGCGTTTGTTAACGTAGTTGAGCACTCCAGTTTGGCCCCACAAATCGTTTTTAAAAAAAGCACCTACATAAAAACACTTTTGTTTAAGTGCATAATAAAGTTAAAGAAATAATTGTTGCTTTAGGTTTGATAGATAGAAGTTTAAAACTTACCTGTTTTTAAGAGGTGTGTTAGTGTGTAAACATAGCTGTGCAAACACAGTTTTGACGTCACAAAACACTTTTAAAGAAAGGTACCAACATTACAAATATTTTCGTTTAAGTGGAAAATAACTTTAAAAAAAATTACCAGTTTAAGTTCGATAAACCTCCAAAAGAATACTTACTTATTGGTTTCAATACTAGAAGAGTCGTCCTTTTTAACGATAAAACAAAAAAATTAAATCTCATTTGTACTTCCTTATTTAACTAATATTTCAGGTGCTTGTATCAGTACAGCTGTCGCGAGCGATCAGATAACGAAACAGAATGTGGTGAGAGCAGCACTGTGGGTGAACCTTACTGGTCGTTGCTGCTGAGGGACCAAAGGTTTGCCTCTTACAGTTTAATGTCACTATCTCCATGCAGGAAACTAGTTGCCTTTGGAAACCTTCAGGGATGTGTGAAACTATGCACTATTGGTGAGCATGAAATTAACCCTTTTTTAGCTTTGCTATTAAAAGTCAAAGTTATATCAATTAAAAAAAAAGATTTACTTTGAAATTAATTGTCGAGGCAATGGACTCTAGTCGTCAAAATGATCGATTTAACATTTTAAATGTTTACTTTGAAACTGTCGAGGCAATGGATTCTAATCATCAACATGATGACTTAAACCATGCGTTCAGAATTTAGAATGAATAACAGCAATCCTCTCTATCTTCGAGACAGACAAAATGGTGACTTTTAAGGGTTTCATTAACTGGTTCAAAAATCAGCATGAATAACACCAATCATTTCTACTCTTCAAGACAAACAAAATAAACGGTCACTTTATAAGGTTTCATCAACTGGTTCGAAAGTTAGAATGAATAACACCAATAATTTATATTCTTTAAGACAAACAAAATGAATGATCACTTTGTAGGGTTTCGTCAACTGGTTCGAAAGTTAGAATGAATAACACCAATCATGTCTACTCTTCAAGACAAACAAAATAAATGGTCAATTTATAGGGTTTCATCAACTGGTTCAAAAGTTAGAATGAATAACACCAATTATTTCTGCTCATCATGACAAACAAAATGAATGGTTGCGTTATATAGAGTATATTTAAATGATAAAAAAGAGAGAACATTTACTGTTTACAATTGAAGGCTCTTCTGTTATTAGAACTAC
This sequence comes from Zoanthus gigantus, assembly GCA_025331005.2. Taxonomy (NCBI): domain Eukaryota; kingdom Metazoa; phylum Cnidaria; class Anthozoa; order Zoantharia; family Zoanthidae; genus Zoanthus; species Zoanthus gigantus. The sequence goes on from JAOBBB020112472.1 coordinate 7,520, forward strand.
ATTTAAAACATTCTGTATTAACTTTTTATAGCAGACTAATCGTGTCCCTTAACTTGTGGAAGACCATACGTTATCTTAGATAAAAACTAAAAAGTCAGACCGGTTGTCTAGTATCCTGGCGCCTTCAATTCCTCGCTGTTGAAAATTGCAGGATTTCGATAAGTTATTTATTACACAGCCCAATTCCTGTTCTGTTGGACGTCAGCAAAGATGTTGATTCTTCTAAATGATATTTGGTTAACGTTAGCTATTAAGTTTGGACCACAGAACTTTATTTTTGTTTTTGAGCTAAATAAAAACTTTATAAACCAAGTGTAAAGGATGGCAGACAACTGATCTGACCGTTTAATAATACGTTGAAATAAGTAGTCTACTTTTCGATGGCTAATTCTTTAAGTTAAATGTGGTTAGCTAAATCCTTAAATCCTAGCCCAAGGCTCATTGGAGCCAGTGCTTATCTCCAGTTTCTGTAGAAAAGCAGATAAGAGTCTTGGACTATCCCTGTACGGGACACTAATCCGTCACAGTATAGCAGATGCTGGTACTCATTCACCGACCTCGGAAGGATGGAAAGCTGATTTAGCTTTTGCAGAAAAGGGATCACACAGAGACTCAAATCTCGGCAGAGGCGTGGATCGAGCCCAAGACCTTGTTGCTAGTAGGCAGAGATCTTATCAACTGTGCCAACATCACCACCTTACAAGTTTAAAATTTAGTATGTAGTTTGTTTGAAACTTTACACATAAATTTTAAAACTAGTTTTATACTGGTGTACAGACCATTATTTTTCTCTTAGACTAAATCCTTAAACATGAATATGACGTTAGCTGCATACAGTAGTTTCCCACTAAAATGCCAGCCTATGATGCCATGATGCTATGCCATGATGGTATCAAAATCTAGAACAGGGTCAGGTTTGTGAAGGTCCAGCGGCATACCCCCACTTAAAATACTTGTATCTCCCTCCGAGGCTCTATCTTATATTTTCACTTGTTTGTAGACATGTGTTACCATTCTGCGGAAGTCAAACCATACTCAGGTAAAGTGTTAAGCCTTGTATGGACCATGGTTGACTGTCCTAGCACTCTCCTCTCTTGTGGACCTGAAGGTCAGATGCATTGGTGGAGGGTGATCCACAACTGGCAGACTAAGGAGCTTCACCTGGAGCCTTTGTGCTTCTTCTTGCTTCCTCCTTCCAAGCAGCGATGGGTTACCTGTGCTGAACTGTTAGATTTACCACAGGAGGACCAGAATAAGGAACAGGACAAAATTCATGAGAGATGTTTGCTTCTTTGTGGTGACAGGAAAGGTTCATTACATGTCTACGATCCGAGGAAAAGCTGTAATAAAAAGGTTAGGAGGTGCCTTGTTTCTCGTAAATTCTTGTGATTTAGATAATTATAATTAGCACATTTGATATGTTCAGTACTCCCTGATAAGAATACCATTTTCAAAAGCCGTATAAGGCAGTCATTAATTAAATCATTTTATAATTAATTTTATCTTTATTAAGTGCAAATTTCCGTGAAGGAGCACTTCCATAAAATAATTGAATAGACGTTGTGATCTCGGTATATGTTTACATTTTATACATACTCTAATCATCTCCTGACCTTCAATACACCTCAGTTGTAACAATAACCTTGTAGTGAACGGGTCCCGCCAGTTTTCAAAACAGGAAACAAAGCTTCAGACTCGATCTTTAAAAAGTTTGTATTTTTAGCTCTTTAGATCAAAATGAGAAAATAATTGTCTGGAGAAAAGTGCTAGAAGCAATAATGGAGGAAAATCGTAATTCTTGCATGTGAGACGTGAGATGCGAAGAAAGATAAAAAATCACAGAAATAGCAGTTGCGTCATTGGGTTATTTCCTTCCAGTTTTTGTTTCTAGAAATTTTACTTTTCACACAGTTTCCAATGCAAGAATAACGCATTTCCATTAATATTATTAAGATTACTATTAATGAACAATATTATTTCTATCATTATACAGTTTTTGATGAACACAATTTTAACAGTAGCTTAACCATTATCCAGGCTACTGAACCCTCACACTCATTACGTGGGGTGCATGGTCGTACTGGTGTCTCACAAATCTGTGTTCGAGATGACTGTGTGTTCACTGCTGGGAGAGACGGGTTTTACAGACAATGCAAGGTCCGGCATGACCTGTCTTTGGAAGTTATCGATACGAAAAAGGTACGTAGAGTATATGTTTTCAATACGTCACTTTTTACAATGTTCCAGAAGACTATCTTTTACACTCCAACGTCCGTATTGTAATTTTCCATTTTTTTTTTCATGTGGGGAGTCCACTGAAGCTTTTCTCGCCATGATGTAAGATGCGAAGTGTCTTTTCAAAATCTACGAAAAAGTACAGTAGATGAAGAAGCTGTTCCACTCCTAAAGCCTTCTCGTTCCTGTCTGATTATTTTGTAAACATCAGTGGTAGAACAGTGACTCTCACTAGTTTGGACTTTAAAGGTCTCAGTGTAGGGAAATCTTTCCTTCAGCGCTATTCACTTTGTTTCCCCTTTTATCAGAAAAATCAATTCATTAGAAGCAAAATTTTGTTATCGTTGAACATTGTTGTTGTTGTCGTTAAAGTTAGTTATTTAAAAATGTTATATTGTTTTCACTATTAATGTTGTCATTGTTATTTACTAGGTGTATAAAGGCCTGGAATGGATAGAAAAATTGATATTTGCACTAAATGGAGACCTGTTAATCGCCGGTTTTCACACGGTAATTATTGTACATATTTGCACCTGTGAAAGTGTTATAGTTTACTATTAACAACCTTGCCGTTGAATATGCAAATTCCTTGGTTTCTAGTCGTTCTGCTTCGCCACCCCTGTCTCAAAACAGTAACGAATATGCAAATTCCTTGGTTTCTAGTCGTTCTGCTTTGCCACCTCTGTCTCAAAACGGGATACGACTTATGAAGAGAGAAAGCGACGACAAGTTGCTGTGTGAGCCCCTTCCAGTTCGAACCATCGCTTCCCACTCAGTTAGAGTGACGTAATTTAACGGTATTACATGATATGGAAAACTATCTCATCTGGTTTTAGTTTAGTTTGAAAAAGCTTCGAAACTCAACAACCGGAAAATAGAACTGTGCTGGTTTATTCAATCATTTGTCATTTTTACATAATGTAGAAGCTACACAGTAGTAGTATTGACTTATCATAGTGGCCACTTGTAGCTACTCGGCCTTAGTACTATCAGTAGTAGGTGGGACTTGTGGAGCCAGTTTAAACAATCCGGCGAAGTTACCGTGTCTTACGATTTGGTAATGTAAAAGAGATATTCACGACCACCTTTCCTATTGCCTATTTCCTTCAGCCGTTAAACGTCATCTTTCACTGGAAGCCTTCTCCCCAGTGCTTGAACATTACACAATGTTTGATATGGCGAAGAAGGAATAGTCTTTCCTTCTTCAGCAGGATGTGGGGGTTATTCCCAAACTAAATGTACCAGTTGCTATAGAAAATGATGGTTATCTATTTAGTAAGTCTAAAGAGTTGCTGGGTACTCAAGGAAGCCAAAAAACAATATCGGTTCAATCAAAAGCAGAAAGCTTATCATGAAGTCAACAAAGTACCAGCAAAAAGATGGATTCAGAAAGAGTAGCAAAAGAAATGCGCCGAGCACGAAATCAAGATGGAGAGCGATTGTTTGCCACATCAAATTTTGTCACTTTTTCCTAGTTGGGCAAGGGATGCAGTGAACTTCCAACTCCGAATTCAGCACCCAGTGTCGGTCAATGATTACGATATATGTGCCATCCGGCTAATAAAGGAAAGCTACAACAAAACAGTGGGTTGCGATTTTGCAGCACTGGTGCGAACAAATTGCACTAGGTATACCGATGCCGCCACAAGAGCTGAGGCAGCCATATCGAGACCTTTTGAAGAGGGTTCTGAAAGGGGGTACCAAACCCAGTTCCCAGCCCGTTTGTTTTCGACATCCCACTCTGCAGCTGCTCAAACCATTACCATTTTTGACATTTGACGTTTAACACCGGACGGATGCATGTACTTGTTTTGCAACGTATCGAAAAATCGAAAATTTTCACGACGGCATTTTTTTTTGCCGTCGCAAAGCTTGAGTACAACAACATTTGCGACGGCATTGCTGAATGCCGCTAATTCACACCACCGAAGTCTACTAAAAAAAAAAAAACAGGCTAGAAACTAAACTTACTCACGATAAAGTGCTGAAACTATGTTCTCAAAACATGTTTACCAGACAGCTCAAGGTCAATGCAAACGTTGATACAAATATGTAAACTGTTTCTAGAACTAAAGTTATCTATTTATGTGTAATGAAATTTTTTGTAATAATAACTTTTTCATGTTAAGCATGTTAACAACGCAAAAAAAATTTTACACGTTATAAATAAAATCAACGTTATGTTTACATACATTTAATTAACGTGAATTTCCGTGTGGTGCGTTTGCATAATTGAAACGCGAATTTGATATTTTTCCCACTTATTTCATTAGAAAACAACATCCGACTACAAAATATTTTCTTTATATCCAGCAAAACAACATAAGGTAGCCATACAAACAAGGGTATGAATGGGTCCAGGTCTGGAATGTGCCAGTTCCTGTTGCTTTCTACTGCCTCTTTTATTGCTGCAGCTTTCCATCCATTCAAGATGATTTTCCTCCCCTCAGTCTCGCCTTGCAGGAATGCATATATACCCATGAGTAGCTTGACGGTGATTGGCTTCAGTGCTGAAAGCTTCAAGTTCACGTTGATTGTTTTGACATCTCTAATCTATGCGGGTTATTGAGAAATTGTCATCGACCATTGAAGATAAATCTCTATTGTACAAGCTTAAAAGATCTTGGGTCTTAATTTCCGCTGGCCAGTGAAATAATAAGTGGTACAAGTATGGATGAAGCTGTTCCCACACTGAAATTCAACACAGGTTTGAGAGGTTATCACGTGTATTGCACAAGCTGGAAACCAATTTTAAAGCGACAGGTCAGTTTCAAACAAGAGAAAGACAGTAAACACGACTGGTTTGCAGTTGCTGGGCAAACAATGTTTCCAGTTACCTTAATTCCTTCTACTATTGGACATATACCAATAGAATTGAGCCGATATATTTGGCACGCACTGCAGAGAGAAGCTGACATAAAAGGAGAGATCATAGCAATAAAATATAAGCCATCTCCACTTGTTCAAGGTGGATTAGAAACACCTGTTGAGGTGGCTGTGAAATGGGATGACAAAAATGCGATAGACATTTTGCGCAAGAAAGTTGAAGAAGTGAGTTATCCCCTTGGTGAAGACGATCGGTATACTGACGAACCTACTGTGCAGTAAGGACATTTTGCGTCAACTGTCTGTGGATGTAGATGAATTGTAAATTTGATAGTAATAAAGGTGTTTGAAAATAACGATGCTTTCAGTTAACATTATTTAAATTAACAATAATGTGAAAGTGTATATGACACAAAAATTTCCATTAAGTTGATCGAAAGAGCTTTCAAAATGGTGAAGAACGACGTTTATTTTATTGTAATAGCATTCTTGGTTGCCGAGTTATTCAAGATTTTGATTTATGACGTGTGACGTCATAAGGT
>JAOBBB020112659.1:0-13119 GCA_025331005.2 Zoanthus gigantus
TTTAAATAGTCCATTCGGCCTACGGCCTCATGGGCTATTGACTCGTAGTCCATTCGCCCTCGAGGTCTAATTGTTAAATATTCAAGACCTGAACAATCGATAAAATCAATGAATAGAAAATCAATCGATCAATCAATGACAATCCATTAATTAATGTTGATTAGCATTGATTGGAATTGGCCAATCAATGATCAATCGATAATTACACAAAGGTGGTTGAATTCATCAATGATATTGATAATCAATGACAATAAATAATTATGTTAATTATAATATTGATAATCAATGGTAATAAATAATTACAAAAAATTTGGTAAAATTACCGTATTGGGGCATACTTAATTATGCAGACAGTTTATGCATAAAAATCTCGCCTATTCTCTATAAATTTTTTATAGATAATCCTAACCCAAACTCAACAGGACCCAGTAGGCCCAAATACAGAAATTATCTCAAAATTTTTGCATCGATTATCCACCGATTATTAATATCAATCGATTAATTGATATCGATTGTCATAGATTGTTCAGATCCTGAGTTAAATATTGTAATTTAGGTGGCAGTGATACTTAGGATTTGTGATGTATTTTTGCTTTGTTTTATCAGCGCTTCATATTTGTAGTTCAGGAACGCAAAATCTTTCATTTTTTACTCGAACTTGAACGCTTTCTTAAAATTAATTTGACTGCGATTACTTGTTGGTCTGCTCTGGAGTCTGGTACTAGCCTACTGCTTGTGTTCAAAATCTCTGGTTTCTTGTACCTACACTAACACTTTAATACCTCAAATGGTGCTAGCTAAAACAACAGGAAACGAAGCTGTAGAGACGACTACATTTTCTGATTAGGATGTGCTAATAAAACTAATGCACGCAAAATTATGCACCTAAAAATGGCGAAAGAAGCTTCGATTTCCACGAGGAGAAACGAATGGCAATAATTTCGTGAACAAAACAGCACAGAATTACGCTTAAATCCAGCTTACCCTCTAATTAACCTAACTATGTCCCCTGACTGCAGATAATCGCCGAATTCATCCCACACAGACACATTTATTGAGCCAGACTTGTCTGCAACACGACACGTTTTTACGTTATGACCCTCCTTCGTTTTGATCGCTTTACCTAGAAAGCGAGAAAAAGAATTAGTTTCTTAATGATCAAATAATTTAACAATTGCCAGACTAACTTACCGACGTCCAGAACTATGAAAAGGCAATGCAGATTTTTCGCTCCTGGACGAATATCTTTGATATCTGTAAAATGTCTATTATCTTCCATCCCGCGAAGCACAAAACTTTCATGACCGCATAGGCTGCGCCTGCAGTATTTATACTCCAGCCAACGTTGACGTCATAAGAACCCAATGAAAAAGAGTTGCCAATTTAGATGCCAATTAGTGAGTTGAAGATATCGCCATTTTGTCATTTTAAATGTTTTCAGAATCCTTGTTATTTCATGTCAAGATTATTTATTTATATTTGATAATCCGCAGAGTTTTAGCATTACAGTATGAATACATACAAAATTTATAAAATGGCCAAATGGCCTTAATATTAACGATTTTTTCTATTTTCAAAATGGAACGTCGCGCATACGACAATGATCTTCCGTTTGTAGGCAAGCGCTTTAATTTTATTTGTTTAGCTTCCATATGCGCACGTTTATTTTTCTTTACGTCAGCAGTCTATGTTTATATTCATGTTATTAACGGTTGCTCCTTCATATTCGCCCTGATGAATCGAAACTGAAGGGCATTCAATATGTATAAACCAGAAACTACAGTATTAAACAGGAAAATTGCATTAAATATTTAGGCATTTTTCTTGATTCAAATCTTAGATGGAAACATCAAATAAATTATATCTCTGCCAAAATTTGAAAAAGTATAGGTATCATATCCAAATTAAGGCATTAACTTAAATATTTTGATACAACTCTATTATTCTCTAGTTTACCTTTTTTAACGTATGGTATTATAATATGGGGAAATACTTATGGCTCTACTCTTCAACCAATTGTAGTTTTGCAAAAAAGAATTGTCAGAATTATTACATTCTCTTCCTATGATGAACACACTGAACCACTGTTTAAGAAGCTTAAATTGCTTAAATTCCATGATTTGATTTATCTTTTTAATGTTTTATTTATGCATGACTTCTTTCACAATAGATTGCCATCTATTTTTGACGATTTTTTAAGCAAATTAACAAAGTACATGGTTACCAAACCAGGCTTGCATCAAAAAAATCATATTATTTGCCTTATGTAAGGACAAATTATGGGAAATTTTCAATAAGATTCTATGGTGTTAGTTTATGGAACTCCATTGACGAAGAGCTCAAATGTGCTAGTAAAGGATATTTCAAAAGGAAGATCCTAAACAATCTTATTGATAAATATGACTTAGTACCCTAATCTGTTTTGTCTTTTGTTTTTTGTCCTGTATTGTTATTTATTTTATTTTATAGTCTTTCATATTATTTTACATGATATTGAATTTACCACAATTATTTATATCATTTTATTCCATGCTAAGATTGTAAATACCGACCCTATCTTTAAGCACCTGCAAGTTCTGCAATATTTACTATGTCATCTAACTGGATTAGCGTTTTGCTATTTTTAGATGACACGTACATTTATACTCTGGCCTTTTTTCTTTCCTCCATATTCTGGTATTTACTCTTCTTATCATATTATTGTACAATTAAAAGAGTTGTTGTTGTTGTTGAGTGAGCACAGTAACTGAACAACATTAGTAAAATAAGGAAAACCAACAGATAAAACCGTAAAAACCAGATCTTCTGTTTCAGCAACTTAACATACAACTTATAGCACCTACTACATACAATAAAGAGATCTTGTGCAACATCAGAAACATGGTCTGGAAATTATTTACTAAACATTTCATTTTCAGACAGTACAGAAATTTGTGTGCACCTCATCAGACTATTTGGTTTCGAAACTGAACATCCACAAGCAACACAATTCACAGCATTAGTGAAGCGATAGTAAAGATTGTAGTGAGCTTTACATAGAGCAAAAACAGAAACTTCCTCATTAACATTAACATTAAAACAAGTTGAGAACATTTCCTTATCACCAATATTTGTATAATGATCAACATGTTTATTACATTTCCAAAATTGAACAAGATCACGTTTTATAATCTTCTTTCTTTTTAAGGAGGGCTGTATTACACTTTCTGCACAGACAGTCAGTTGGTTTTAAACTTAATTGAGTTAAAAATAACACCTGCTTTTTCCTCCCATGGTTCTGGATGTGTAAACCTATTTTATGTTATTTGTTTTTAATTTTATCATTTATTGACTTAAATTCATTTCGTTTCTCACTTTATCCATATTTTTATTTTCATTACTACTGCACCCATTTATTTCTTTAATCTTACTTTTATTGTCATAAGATGCATCATTTTTAGTTAAATGGGCATAATTTGTTGCGTTGTCATCACCGGTTGCTCTGTTTCTGCAACAACTGAATGACCAACAGATTTAACTGCGAAAAAATCCAAAAAGCAAGTTAACTTAAGTCAGGCAATAAAAGCAATTTCTAAAAAAATTATGCTCCTTCACACCAACGTTTGAAACAACAAACGACTCAAGATGGCCACGAATTTTGGAAAGCTTTCGGAAGAATGAGAACCCCGCGAAAACGGGAAAACACAGGCCGACAGTCAAAGAGATCGAGAAGAGATCACAGGAAAGCCACAAGATTTTGAATTATTTTAAAACTGCATACAGAAAAGTTGTCATGCAGATACTATGCTCATTTTCTCACCTCAGACAGGAATCTTGTGTTGCATAGCAGGTAACACAGGTTTCTGAACTAAACTCTCTAAACGTTTGGGTATCTGTAATCCCATTTTTTTACGGGAATGGGTGATTGGCCCAACCCCCAACCTGGAGGGCCAGTGGTTTTCTGTAGGGGTTTTCCTTCCCTTAGCACACAGGTTCCAGTTACGCCTCTCGCCGCTGTTACTCGGCTGCCGAAGCATTCCCAGGGGCTACGATGACGGGGCCTCGATCTCCACAAGAGGAGAAATGAGATGATGACGATGATGATGACAGAAAAGCTGTTAATTTACCTCATGAGGTCGATTTCGCTCATCACTCTGAAATAAAAACAAAACAGAACAGTGAAAGAAGGCCAACTGAAACAAGAAAATCTCCGGGTTAAAATATGGCGGTTTCCCGCATTTGTCTTCAAACCACAAATGACCGTGTTGGCCTGCCACCTCACTATAACAAAAACATGTATGAGTGATTTGATCAATTCAAGGTTTAATTGTTTTGACTTTGATTATTGTCGGCGATAGTAAAAAAAAGTGCTGTCGTTGGTTGAAAAAGAAAATGATATTAAAACTAAAATACTGTAGTTATTTGTAATAAAAAAGTTTAATTAATGTTACTAAGTTTAAAGTTACCAATAACCGTTAATTTCTGTTTTTATCATCGGTGCGAGATAATTTTTCTCCATTTCAAAAACAATTTGTTTTCATTTATAATGGAAATAATTTCAAACCTAGCTCGATGAAAAATTTCTCTGTGTCCCCTTCCATAACTGAATCGATATATCGTTTTCAAGAGCAGCGCCATTCAGGCACAGTGATGTCCAATCTCTCTAGACTTTGACGAAATTGAAACAAGTGGATGGAAAATTTGACAATACTTCGCTGCACGAAACACGGTTAGGATTAGTTCAAATTAACGATTTTTTAAAAACTTTTGCGTGAAAGTTTCAATAGCTTGCGACATAATATTTTAAGAACATGAAAATTAGCGGCATAGTGTAATAACACAATAGCTGTAACGAAACGCGCCAAAGAAAAAATCAAAAAACATTTTTCCATATTACTATTTTGGCATAAGCTTCTAATGGTAAACAACATGATATTGTTTTCTTTTTATTTAATTCGGTTGTCAGTTTAGTTGCTCCGCAAATTGAAATTATTTGGAAAAGCTCAATATGTGGAAAGATATAGAAATGACTCGTCTCAACGTCTGTAATTACTACTATATGAAATCAGTTTCTTTTCTCTCTCTTTCTTACTGTCTTTTTTTAAACTCTTTATCTTTTAGTTGTAAAGTGCATGGCTGACTCTTGTAATCTATTCAGATGAAAATAACCATTCTATTTTGTTCAATTATGAAAAGTCTGACAATGAATTATTAATGTTTTATTTTATTAATATTGCTTTAGCTTTTAATTTGATTTCGCATCCAGCAGTCACCGGCTCTTAAAGTAAACTTGTATTGTCAATCCTTGAATATATAAATTGACTCAAACACGAGATGTCATTGGATGCATGCTAGACGAGCAAGTTAGTTTTAAAAGTACGTGCCATGTTGTTAAGATTAAATACAACATGAGTGATTTCTTTTTCTACCTTCTGTCATTTTTTATCTCTCCTCAACTTTTCTCAAGTCTGTCACAATTGCCTGGAGATGTTCGTCAGCCATTTAGAAATGATTCTGTTAAAGAAGCGATGTTCATCGTTAAAGAAGGTATACCTACATGTTTGTAAAATTGTCATTTTTCGCACCAATGCGCCTGATTTACTAACTGTTTTTTTTTTCTTTTTTCGCTACCATTTAAATGTATAATCCTTCTTGAGCCTTTGCTTTGTGAATAGAAACTTCTCTTGATGTTAAATTCCAGGCAACAATTCTTTCCGGAACATGTCTACCATTGAAAAACATAGATATTTTTACTAATGTAGAACGTTTTACGCTATATGATAGAAATGTGTAAATTATTGAATTTAAGTTTTTTAAAATGTCTTTTATGTAAGATCATATATTGACTATATTCCTGAAGATGCAATCATTAACATTTTGTTGTTTATTTTTGTGTTAAATTGGTCCTTGATAAGAGATGGCCAAAATTTGCGAAGACACTTCGCTGCTTTTTCAAACAGTGCAGAAACATCATTGCGCTAAGAAACAAAGGTATACTTTAAACCTAAGCAATCCTTATTGAAACATTTGAAGCAATTGCAAGACCAATATCAATTGCCCTTATCCGGCTTAGTTTTCTGAGCAAGAAAAAACTTTATTTTTTCATGTTTAGAAAGTTACTTTCGTTCCCATCCATTTGTATATATTTGTTCCTTCGAAAACGCCGGGATGCAAATATATTTCCGTATTCTTTTCGATTCAGTTTCGTAGTTTACTTTTTTGTTTTGGATACTCGTAGTAAAAGCAAATAGTTTTTCGATCTATTTGTCGGCTGTGATGAAATAAAGCTTCTACCGCAAAATTTCCAAGTGTCGATGGATTTAGTTGCGCTTATTTTATTTGCTAAAAGGTTTATTGAAAGCATTTTGTTGTCACAATACCGGCTTATATAATAACCTCATGAAAATAGATTTAAGATTGTACTTGCCTCGTAGCACGCAGTTCCCTGTTAATGAAATTTCAATTACTGGCAAACAGGATATAATAGATTGGTGCAACTTTTGCATGGACCAAATATTATTTAAAATTTTGGCCGATTTATAGAGAGTGCAATCGAGTTCGGGATTATATAATTCGTAAAAACCAATAAAGTCTTAATCCAAGTATAAACTAAGGATTACAATGATTACAGAAATGAAAATTTTGCTATTATCGTTATCATCAGTGTTACCACTTTAACAATATCCACCTGTTACGTTAGTTATTATTTTATATGAAACCTTCGTATACTGTCCAAAATCGGCGGGCGATCGATCTCTTGGTTGCACTTAACGTTTCGACAACATTACAACAATACACTGTATTTCAATAAAGCATAGTTGGGGGAGCTATATTGAAAATGGTCAAGTCTTCAATAATTGTTTTAATAAATACAAAACACTGGCTATATGAATCAAAAAGATGTTTGACCTTTCAATCCAGCATGAGTTTACATCAATCAAACTATTCACCAAAGTGATTTGGCGAGCTTTTTGACACACTGTGCACGTCCAAATTGTGTACAACCGCAGCAATCTGCAAAGTTTTTGTTTGGTTTCTCTGCTTGATTTTTTAAAATGCATTTCAACATTTTGTTAGATTTAATTTAAACCAGGATTTACAATTAATGAAATTCGTTTGTTCTGTGGTGGAGAACACAGGAAGCAAAAAAATATGCAGATTCTCTACTTTCTTTGACAAGGTGGCGATGTTTACTTAACATGGAACCTTCCATTCTCGCGGACGTGTGAAAAGACTTCAAATACTGATTGAGTTCTTCTAATCCTTCATTAAAATTATTAAACTTTCTTCCTGAAGCACTGCTGAGTAATTCTAAAACAAGTTTTAAAAATTGTTAAATTTTCTTTTGACTGTTCGCATTTAAATATTTTTAAAGTTCTATTTTTTAATCTTTCTTTATTTCTAGCTTTTTTGTAATTTCTTATTTATAATATTTGAACTAGGCCATTTTAATTAAGGTTTTTATTTTTTGAATTTTTGTTTTAAGTTCGTGACGTATGTGTCGCGCCGTGCAATACTGTGACTCAGATTGCATATTAAAAGTTAGAGACATTCAGTCAGACGAGTAAATCAAGTGAAGCCAGATATGCTACGATAATTTAGTTTTCGCCGATCGACGCCATCATCAGAGAATGAAGATGGAATCATTAAAGAGAAGAGTATAGTGGGCGAGGTGTTAGGCTACACAATAGAGATACAAGGGACAAAGGCAGATACATATGTGGTAGAAATTCGTATAGTGTAGTCGTAGTCAATATGAGGAAGTACCCCCCGGGGGTATCTGTAAACACTCACGTTGGTCTCTAACCCTTGAATATATGTTGTTGCTATCATCTTTGTTATTTTTGCATTTAATGCTTTCATTTTTGTCGCCGTTGTCATGGTTATTGTCCAGCTGTCATTTTTATTTGATCATTTTCATGGTCATTTGCCTCTCGTCATTGTAACTATATTTCCTTATTAATTGTAATCTGTGTCTAACGTAGGCATTGCTCTCCTCGGACATCATCTGATGACGCTGCATTCGGCTGATACATACGATTGCATGATTGCTTGTATAGCAAGGCCAGATTGTAAGTCAGCAAACTTTTTGATAGAAGCCGGCAGCGTAAACAGATGCACGCTGAATATTGAGTCAAAAGGAGCAAGACCTCTTTGTGTTGTCAAGCATCCGTATTATACCTATTTAGGACCCGCAAATGTAAGTTTAGAGTATACTTTGTTTATTAAGTACCCTTAAGTAGTGAATAAATTCTAATCGTCCGATCATACACAAACCCTATATTAGTATAAACTAGATCGTTCATTTCTTTACTGTGAGCTTATGATAGCTAATGATTAAAAGGATTTATCTTATTTTTATTTTGTAAGCCAGTTGCGTTCAAGGTCTAGTGGTTAGCATGATGGCTTTTCAAGCATTTCTACCAGCCATCCTTATATAAATTATAGTTATCTTCCACGTTTTCACGTCGTAAAACCGTAGTCAAATGGTTAGAATGCTGTCGCTTAATTCTACTGAAGGTAAAACAAATACTAAAATCTCGGCAAAGCGGGTATTTTAAACGCGTATACAGTGTGATTGAAAGGGAGAGAGGTTAAAAACTGCATCAAGTATGCCGTCCGACAACCAGAATACACTTTAAATGTTGAATTAAAAAGACCCAAATTAGTATTGTGATCCCGCGGATGGAATGGAGGGGAATCTAAAAGTAAAGTCCCATGAGAGAAAATATTACGAGCTAGCGCTACACGGCATTTTGTACACGGTCTGTTTCCAGTAAAGCCGCTAAATTTTATATATATCATACCGTTGTACGGTCTTCTTAGATCTGACGTGCCGTTTTTTTTGAAAAATGGTTTAGCCATGTGCTTTTCTACAAGATCCTGTTTTTGGCAATCTTTAATTTTTCAAATTAATTTGTCATTAGGCGGATATGATGTGTCAAAGTCGGCATTGAGTTACAACTTCTGAGCATGAATAAATCATTGACATTCTTGTTGGTTGTATAGTTTTTGCTACATCGTACTGACGAGTCCCAATAAGGACAAAACAGCTGTCTATGGTTGCAGATTCTAGCTTGATCCGAACTCCTAATCCTATTGGTTCACTGACAAGTTAATTTTCACGTAATACATCAGCCTTTCATTTATTCGTTCGGTCAAAGCAAGAACAAATGAAAATGTTAGCTTTCAAGAAATCTTGGCCCTCAAATCAACGCTACGTTCTAAGTCATCCGTCACAGTTATGAACATACTAAGAAACATTCGTCCCGCTTGTTGTATACATCCTTAAAGTGAAGCTGAAGGAATCAAAGTCACGATTTTCAGCATCATATATACCGTCATATATATTTCAGCATCATACCGTAGGAGGACCACTTTCGTGAAAAAAATTTCTTATTTGCTTCAATCCTAAATATTTTACAAGGTTTTGAAAATGCACAATCGTGAAACACCTCTGTCGCTGACTAGTAAAATGTATCGCGGGCGCTTGGCGCGAATGTTGTTGTTTGCATATGCGCTCCTAACACATTGAGTAATCCTTGTCTAGAAGCCTGATCGAAGCTTGTTGCTTAGAAGTGAAAACAATTGAGCGCTTCGGAGTTTTCAGATTTAAAAGAAAGCTCAATTTCGGGCGAATTGAGCCATTGCCAACGAAGAATGCGAAGTGGTGAAATACAACGCAAAATAGTCACCAAAAAACAGGAATTACAAGAGGAACTTACGAAGCGTTTCAACAGTTTGATTAAAGGCGATCGGGAATGGTTAGTAACAGCAGTTCGTGGCCATTTTATCGAGGCAAAAGTTAGAGTTGAGCGTTTAGATGAGGTGTGAGTTCTGACTTTGTAATGGAACGTTTCCTCGCCATTGGCATTCAAAAATCAAAGACTTCAATGAATTCATCGTTCAAGTCGATAGTCTATGTGGGTACACCTAAACATTGAAACAAGGGAAACATTAAGGTTCCAATAGTTTCAAAAAAAGCACAAAAAGAGGTACAGAATTTTGCTCAACAAACTGTATACTAACTGATACTGAGCGCTCGTTGTCGCTAAGATTAATGCTTCTTCTAGATCTTGTGGAAACTCTTCTTGGCCGCTGGTTTATGCAGAGTACTTCCACCTTCTTCATGGGGCCTTTTGTTTTTACGTCTTTCATTTTACATTCTGAAAACCAGCACAACAACGTGAAAATGAAGTGCATCAGCCCTAATGATCGAGTACCTAACATAAACAATCCAAGTAGCCGTTACGAACATTCTTAAAAACTTGGGCCATTAGCATTTTATCGACTTTTTGAGTCATGCATAACATTCGAATTAAATATTATCCATTCAAATCCCTAATGGACCCAATCATGAGTGAGATCGGCCCAATTTATGCAAGGTCATCCTGCTACCTCTTGCGAATAATGGTGTCCTGACGAGTCACACAACACGAATCAATACTGAGCTAAAAATCTTTACTCAAACATCTCCATTGCCAGTTCAAAGTCAACAGTTTTTGATAATAAAACTTACATTTAAAACAGTTTTTTGAGAGAAGAAGTACTCGAAAGGCGAAGATCAATATCTGAAGCTGTTCGCAGGACTCAGTTATTACTGGAAACTTCCACCGCCTCTGAGTTCTTTAATTGGTGATCCTTTAGCGCCAACTTTAACCGAGATTGGATTAATAAACCTGGTTTTTCAAGAAATCTGGTATTTTCAATATCTGTAAAATATTCAGGATTGAATCAAATCGAAATTTTTTTTGCGAAAGTGATCCTTCGACGGTATATATTTTGCTTAAAATCGTAGTTTTGATTCCTTCAGTTGCACTTTAACGTGATACTCCGTAGAAACTCCGTTTCTAGAGCTTTTTAACTAGGAAAAAGCCCGTGGAACGGAACTGACTCCTTAGTAGAGAGAAACAATCGTCTCACTTGTCGTGTACATCCTCAATCACATAGAACACTTCTTAGCAACCTCGTTCCCAGGACTTTTCACCTAGGGAAACCTGTTAAACCCTGGGACCTAGGCCAACTCGTTAGTGTAGAGGACAGGAGAAAGATTCCTGAGACACTGATACGTCCATATTTGGAGAGTACCTTGCAGTATTTCTCGGTACCTCTCTCATTGCTTTACAAACAATGAGAATATTTGAATTAAAGGAAAATATCTAATACTCAAAATGTTAAAAATATTTCAACAACAGGGAGTTGCCAGCAGCATAACTCGACTGTTCAATGAACTTGTACATTTTTTCGACAGTTTAGAAAAAGATGGGGGAATATTCAGCATTAGAGCATATTTAGATATTTATTTAAAATATTTTTTTAGATTTAGAATATTCGTGCAAGCGGATCTATAATACACTGAGCATCTGAATTTCAAATATTTTCTTTTGTCCGAAATATTTTCATTGTTTGTAAACCAATGAGATACCAAGAAATACTGCAAAAAACTCTCCAGATATGGTTTCGAAAGTGAATGACTTATCAGTGTCTTTTTCGAGAATGAATTGCTAAATTTATATCATGAACAGTAGGTATGTTGGCTATATAATATTTTGCCCTTGATTTATAAAAAAACATTTCAAGGTTACATTCAATTCTTCTAGGATGCAACATTAGACCACTGTTTGTCCAGCCCTTGTGTTAATGGAGGAACCTGCACCAACGTATGCGAGGGACCTGGGTACAAGTGTAACTGCAGACAGTATAACACTGGTCAGCGGTGCGAGCAGTGGACAGGTGATAGATTGACCTTACGAAAATACTAAATGTAAAAACAGATTTGGATTATGGCGTCATTTTACAATAACTAATAGAATGCTTTACTAATTATTTTCTTAATTTAATTCTTTCCTCCTGAAGAGAGTATATCAACTGCTATTCATATTTAACAATTATTTGATGAGGTTGAGCATGATAGCGAAAATTATGATTGCAGCAGCCATGATAATTCTAGCTCTCATGCAAAAAACAAATCCAATAACTGTTTTATTATGCATTTTTTATTCTGCTTGGCAACGAAGCAATTTTTCTCAAACTAATTCCAGTCCAACATATATATATTATGTATAGCTTGCTGCCGTAAGTAAGGCTATTTTCAAATGCGTTCCCACCTTTTCCAAAAACTAATAAACAACCTCTACGTAGATTTACCAGAATCTAATTACTTCCATGAATTTCAGTAAACGCAGCAAAAGATTAAAAAAAATTGATTTCTGTCAGAAAATAATGTGTTAGTGGTTTCACAAATGACCCAAAAAGCAGAAATCATGCAGATTTAATAGTGGATGCTAAAATTGCATTTAAAAAAATAAAATTCTTCTTTATAGTTATATATATATATTATATAGATATCTGAACAGACATAGCTATAATGTCGCTTTAAAAAAATAGTAAAACAGAAACTGAACAACGTTAGTAAAGTAAGGAAAACCAACAGATAAACCGTTAAATCCAGTATTTTCGATACACGCTACACAACAAAAGTAACAACTTTGTAATGACTGCCATCCTTGCCATCCACCAAATTAAAACCAAGGTTGTTCTAGCAAATAGATATCTGAACAGACATAGCTATAATGCCGCTGAAAAAAATAGCAAAATAGTTACTGTTCATCAGTAGGATTCCTAAATTGTGCGGCTCCATTGTATT
Organism: Zoanthus gigantus; assembly: GCA_025331005.2. Lineage (NCBI taxonomy): Eukaryota > Metazoa > Cnidaria > Anthozoa > Zoantharia > Zoanthidae > Zoanthus > Zoanthus gigantus. Next base: position 12,626 of record JAOBBB020112659.1, read on the forward strand.
TATCTCCTTCCTGTGAGAGGTCCTCTTTCACTTCACACGCTGCAGCACGAATCTCCGACATTTTCAGTCGGTTTTACTGTACCTAAGATACTCGCTTTGTTTTTAGAACATAACTTCAAAAAAAAGCTTTTCTAGATCATAATCACTAAAAATGCCTTTTTTATACAACATTTTAAGAAGATCTTCGAAAATTGGTGGCTTTGATTATGAGTTATGTTCAACTCCCGATGTGTTCTTGTTGCTTCATATCAATGTGCTTCGCCACTTGGCTCCAAACACTTTATTTACATCCAAAACCTCTGAATCATTGATAATATGATAATATCTAAGCCAAATTTTGCTCTGAAATGTCGAATTAAACCAAATCATTGGAAGTTCAAAAGCACTCTTTTTAAAAATAACGAGTTTCAAAGGTTTCAAAGGTTTTAAGGTTTTATCTATTCACCATGTATTGGACATAATTGAATAACTTAAATATATATATGTATATATAT
>JAOBBB020112755.1:0-13119 GCA_025331005.2 Zoanthus gigantus
TTGAGGTCGACTTATACACGGAAACTCTAAAACTTGCACTTTTTTGGCTGCAAAATGGGGGGTCGACTTATACACGGTGTCGACTTATACACAGCAAAATACGGTATTTACAAGGTCACAAAAGATAAAATAAAATAAAATAATAGTAATAAAAAGTTAGAATTTCAATAGCTCTGGGCTATTTCAAATCTTATTTCTGCAGTAAAATATAAAATATGTTGCTCTAATGGCAAGATTCATAATTTTTCTAATAATATAGAATTGTTGTTTTTTGTCAATGCCAATGTCATTCATCATGTCGTGGAAGGTGGAGCATTCACCTGAGAAAACGCCAAGAGAACTTATGCAGAGGTTAACAAATTTAACACATCTGTAATCACTGTTCAAGTCATTAATCAAGTTCTTGTAATAATAATAATAATAATAATAATAATAATAATAATTACTTATAATGTTCTTGTGGTATTGTTAACAACAATGACTATTTTAGCTATGATAAGTAACAATACATTGAGTCATTTTGAGGGTAAATTACATCAGATTTCCAAGTGCAAAACCCTGGTAGACATTACTCTTCTGCAACGAGGGATCGTGCTGCTTCTCGTGACTTCACGTGCAAGATAATGCCAAATCACTTGCCATTTAATGCAGGTCAAGGTTGCCGGATTATCAGAGAATAATTCTTGCCCGAGATAGAATTGCTGCAGCAACTCTCGGCTTATCTGTTATTCATGAATACGCATTCGCAAGTCCGTTTGGTTATTTGTTTTGAAGTACATTTCAATAGTCGATTAGGCCTAACGGTGTCGCTTTAGACGCACAATACACATTCCATTTTGTTTTCCCTGAGAAAGCTGCTGCGATGAGTGAATTTCTTTTGCAGAGATACAAACATACCCAAAACGAGTAGTCGGTCAGATGCTTTCAAAAATCTAGTGCAGTATAGTTCAATTATCAGATGCGTTTCGACCGTGTCAAACATCTAATAAACAGTTTTATAGTAAAGAACAGTATCGTGCCCTAGCAATGAGACTTAAAAATTTCTAGAATTAGTATCAACTCAGCAGCACTTTTAGCGCGCACTGATTGGTTCATCAAGCATCGAATATCCTGTGCTATCGACCTCGGTCACTCATCTTTGAAAAAATGGCTTCCCGTTTTGCTTCAGATTCGGAAGAAATCTTTAAAATCAACGAGGAAGGAACCTCTTAAAACATAAACAAAACAACAAAATTTGGTGTTTCAGTGTTTGATGGTACGTTTTTATTCATATTTTCTATTTGTTTTTCTTTTATTTTAATGGTAAGTTTAGTGCGCGTGAGATAGATTGCCGAAGAGTGGTTTTGAAGCTTGTTTTTACCCAGATTTTTCAAATGTGCTATTCACCTGTTAGTTTAATACTAAAACAATTATCTCCCTCATGCAGTGTCGGTGCCTAGCGAGAGATATTTACCTCGCCGCTTAGCGAGAGGGATGATTGTTAATAATACAAAAGAATATAAGATACTATTTTGTTTATATTCTCTGTATGTAAATTTGGAAAGAAATCTCTTGAAAATGAAGGCAGGATGCCGTCGAAACGTCGACCTACCCGCGTTAGTCTTTCTTTTATATATAGAATATAAGATCGACAAATTAATAGTATCGCCCGTTATAGTGATTGAAAGCTGCAGAAAGTAGGGTACAAATGAAGATAACGTAGTAAAGAAGTGGTGACCCTAAGGGAAAATGGTGTGTTAAGCCATTTTTAGATTGTTATGGTTAAATCATGCTGTTTTCAGGGGGCTTAAATTTCAGTTAAAAATATTATACCAAACGAACAATATACGTTTCAATTAAGGCAATAATTTCGTTCTACGTACCCCAAAAAAGCCACACAAACCAAAGCAGCAAGGACGAGAACCTGTGACTGTGATTTCTCCCGAAACACCCGTTTGGCCATTAATCTCAACGCTTTTGAAGTTTCTAAGGCCAATGGGCAGGTAGTATGTACAGTCCTGGCACGCCAGCTGTAACTTGTAACCTCCTGGAAGTTTCTTGGGATCTCCACATTGTTCCAGAGACATGTCTGGGTGGATAAAGATTAGAAATCAAATAAAAAGACCGTCTCAGACCATCTAGGTCTGTCATTTCAGTTATATTATATTTGTAACACCGCTAACCAATGCAATAAGGGTCAACCATGTTGAGCCACAGTAAAAGACCGATTTTTGGAATTAAATGGATTGTAAATAAATCTTCTCTTAATACATTCTTCATTCATTTCATTTTTTAGCTTTATACTGACATCGAGGAAACTAAAAAATAGTAGGAAACAATGTTTCAACAAATATTTAGAGAACAGTAATGCTTTTAAGTTGTACCTGAAAAGAAAATAACATGCATAGATAGCAATGTATAATGTTTTAACAAATTTCAAAAATGATCAAAGTTTACTTACTTGAGTTAAACTGTGACGACAATAACAGAAGTCTGCGATCGGTCAGCAGTGCCACGCCTCCTGTGCGAGTCCCGACGTGCTTGTTGTTCTCATCAGACAACACAATGTTGGTATACAGGAGATAATTAAACTGACCGTGTTGGAGAAGGTGTTCTCCATCATACTTCAGTCCTTCCAGTAGCTGCTGGTAACTGAGATTTCCCTAAAGAAAGAGATTACTTCAGTTCGTAGGTGATAGCTGATTGGTGTAAAAGGACAGAAGGGCAACTTTTAAAGTAGAACTGATTTTGTGAACGTTCTTCGCGGTTATGTACGCAATTCTTTGTCTGAAATAAAGCACGGCTTCAAAGGGATTTTATCGCGCAATCTTTACGATACCGGCGCAACGCTCGTACCAAACTCACTACAAAGCTACAGCCACTCAGACCAGTTAGGTTGTAGTGGACCAATCTAAAGCGTACATAACCACTAATGACCGCGGCATAAACCTAATCAAAATAATCGTTGAACAACTTTTAGTGACATACACAGACATTTAAAAAGAGGCCTGCTCTTAAAAGCTGTGCTTTCATAGCTCAGTAAGTGCGCTGCAACAACAATGGATGCACTAAAATAGTTCTGTTTCCAACAGATGTGGCTTCAGAACTCTTTAAGAGCGCTGCTACAATGATGGATGCACTAAAACAGTTCTGTATCTAACAGATGTGGCTTCAGAACTCAGTAAGAGCGCTGCAAAGCAGACATTTAAAAATAGACCTGCTCTTAAAAGCTGCGGCTTTATAGCTCAGTGAGAGCGCTGCATGAATGAATCTTCTAAAATAGACCTGCTTCCAATAGCTGTGGTTTCATAGCTGAGTAAGTGCCCTGCAGTTTAGATGAAGCCACTGATTTAAACCTGCTCGAAACTTCTGTGGCTTTATCATTCAGTAGGAGCACTTCAACATAGATTGATCCACTAAAATAGACCTGTTTTCAATAGCTGTCTCTTCATAGCCCAGTAAAAGCATTACAACAATGATGGATCCACTACTATAGACCTGTTTCCAATAGCTATGGTTTCATAGCTGAGTAAGAGCGCTGCAATATAGATTGAGCCACCGAAATAGACCCGTTCAAAACTTCTGTGGGTTCATAGCTTAATAACAGTGCTTCAACACAGACTGACCATTAAAATAGACCTGCTTCCAAACGCTGTGGCCTCATAGCTCAGTACGTGCACTACAACATAGATCGACCCACTAAAATAGACCTGTTTCCAATAGCTGTGGTTCCATGGCTGAGTAATAGCGTTACAGTATATACATGGATGAATGGATCAACTAAAATAGACAGTTTGAAACAGCAGTGGTTTAATAGCTCAGTGACAGCGCTGCAATGGTATCAAAGACGCAAGGGTTTTCAATCCCATTGATGTCCGATCTATATGCTTTAGACGTCTTTTTCGCCCTTGCATAAGTTGCGTACATAACCGCGCAGTTCGTCATAACCGCAGTACAAAATGATTCACGATAATGGTGTTTCAACACAACTGTTACTCCTTCAAGATGCATCTTCAAGTATTTATCTTAGGCCTTACACAAGATTACAAGGTTTTCATTTGACTCTTTAATTTAAAAAAACTTGCACTCACCAGAATTTCCGCTGGATCTTCACAAACCTGACCCTGTTCTAAACTAGAAATGGCTTAATTTATATACCCTGTTCTAAACAAAAATTTCCGTGATTTATACACCCTGTTCTATACTGGATGATCTGAAAACCATACCCTGAACAGCTGCAGATACCCGTATAGTCAATATATGGGAGTACCCGCCCCGGGGCAGTACACCTAATGTTGTACTGAGGTGTACCTCGACCGGCGAAAAGAAGCGCGTAAAACGAAAAATTACGCGGAGAGACGGAAATGAAAGGGAGCCAGTTGCTAGAGATAAGATTCGATGAAGAAGAGACATTGTTGGCTGTTGCGGCCCAAGGCCTCGCTGAAAGTCTAAAAGCTTCAGATAGCATTAACTATATAAACCTAGATTCTCTATAGATAAGAGTTAACTACTGAAATATGGCTGGCTAATCGTATTAGTAATGCTTGTGATAAAAGCGAGTAGAAAAAAAATTAACGATAAAAAACGCCCTTTTAAAGAAACAAGCGTTTTCGAAGGATACACAAGTATTTAATGGATTCTTATATACGATCTTACCTTCATCGATACGAACTGCCCCTGAATGTTACTCTGCAGTATGTTTCCAGCACTCAGTATCTCTCTTTGTAGTTTGTTCCCACTCATGTGCTTGACAGTAAGACTGTGGTACAAGCTTTTGGAAACTGGGTCCAGTAGCATTGGCTCGAAAGTTTGTGGCTGAGTTGAAACAATTGCTGGTTGAATCTGCTCCAGGTAATCCTCTGGAAACAACATTCATTTTTTTTACTTGTCTTGCAATTTATATTCCGCATGCAGTCTTAATTTACAAAATTTACAAAAATGTAAATTATGTAACACAACTTAACAGTACAAAACCCATTTAGCGAATTTAAACCTAAGTCGCCTCCAGTGCTGTTAGCAGCAGTTGAACTGCTGGGTTTTCGAAAGAAAGTGTCTAAATGACCGGCTACCGGCCAAGGAACTCAAATAACTGAATGGCAGGCAGTGCAAATTTTTCTCTAACTAAAATAGAGGTTTTAGAAACAAAAATCAACTACAAATGTTCCTATGTCAATAAAGAACCGTCAAGCGATTCAGAAGCCGGAGGTTGGAAGTGAAAATCAGTTCGTAGTTTACGCCAGTCACATTGTCGTGAGCTCACTAATCTAGTAATAGTATGGCCGACGTGACAAGTAGAAACGAATTCGTTATGAAAAAGTCGGTATTCAAAACGTTTTTACAACTATTTTTTATCGATGAAGGATAGATTAGAATCCGATAGATTTTACCTCCGATACTACCCTTCCCGAAAAAAATTCGGCCTGCCGGCTATTTGGCATTTTAAGTTACCGGCCTTCACAACCAATGGCAGACCCCAGCACCGTGTCATAAACCTGCTCTTGAAGTTAGAAGATTGTAACAAACGTTCCCCTGTCGTGCAATTTAAAAAAAAAAAAAAAAATTAGCTTTGCCGTTGAAAACGAAGAGAAATGTTAGAATTATTTCTTTCATGCCAACCGCAAACCATAAAACTGATTGAGCGATAGAACATTTAAAGGTAACGAAACTAAACTTTTTTCATAAGAACTATTTATGTAAGCCGGAACATCAGGCTGAAAATCAGCCAAAATTTAAGAACATGCTAAGAACACACCCGAGGCTGAGCAATGGCCGAGAACTGTATTTTGTTACATTACGGCACAAAATCATAGAATCGACAAATAGTGGACAGCGCATTAATGTTTGCAAACATTAGACCGTAAAACACATGGATATTTTACGAGAACAGATTGCAGTCTTCACCCATTACTTTCTTATTTACTCTATCTATCTACTGCATATCAAATATTGAAGCTCGTATTTTCTTAGATACACAAAATTTAAATATATATAGTAGTTATTCAATGGTTTCGAGTGGGATACCGTGGAATATGCCACGTGTCACTTGTACTTCCATATACACACTCGCCTTTTTAACTAATTTATCCCATGCCTCGGTTAGGGAGGACTGCAGCGAAAAATTCTTCATCAGTTTCTTGTTCACTTCCCATGTCTCTAAAACAATTTTTACTTTATGCAAGGAACTTTCATAATGTTGACCGACGACTTTGGCGCCATTTCGGAAACGTACGCTCGCAAGTAATGGCGGGAAAGCGAGCAATCTCGGGTCAATCAAGGCATGGGTCACGTTTGGTGCTGTCCCAGAAATCCGTTTTTTGCGATTACTCGGCTGTGTTCATCTTGGCATCAAAATAAGCTTTATAATTCTGAACGGTTTTACATTTTTTTGCAGTTCTAAATCTCTCTTTTTGCGATTTGGTGCTGATTTTGGATTGCCTCGCCAGCAACAACTTTTTCTACATTACATTTCTCCAAACTATGTCGACTTGACTATTCTTATACTTAAGTTAGTAAAACAAACCGCGCTCGATGTCCAGGATGTGTTTCTTTAAATATATTTAGAATTAATGTCAGAATTTTGCAAGATGGCGGTTTTATAGTCAAATATCTCGAAGAACGCAGTTGAGAAAGGCGATGTCTAATTGTGTTAATACACGTGCAGAAGTTTCAGTTTTGCCAAATTCTCCTTGCCGGCACAGCAACTTTTTAGTTTTCTCTGCCTCTTCCCTCCGAAAATCCCCGATTGTGGTTCACAGAAACTTCGTCTCCAAACACTTAGTTTTCGGAGCTCTGCTTTTTAAATCTAATCCGTTGCGGAAGTGGCCCATTGTTAGTACGGAAATCTTTCGTGCTGCCTTTAGCCCCACTTACGCTACACGAAACTTTGGTACGACTCGGATAAAAATAATACGGATACCAAAAGAGTTCTGGTCATCTTTTACACTTCTCTTTTCATACATATCAAAGAATTATACTTTATCGTTTTGGTACTGGTGCCAAGCTCAGAAAATTCTGCTGATGGACAGCGGAACAATTTCTGCTGCGTACGCATGGTTTCCTCGTCAACTCTGGATTTTTTTTTGGTGAACTTTGCGTTTTTCGTTCTAATACCGCTACCTGTTTTGTACATGCTCTTCCAGGATAACGCAGGCTCCTCGAAAATAGTTGGTCAGTTCGGAAGAGCGTTTACAATGAAAATTTTCCCAAAGCCGTGCTAATATTGATTCCCGTACCAATTTTACCCGTACCTAAAATTTTGGCGCAGAAATGCGTTTACAGTGCAAATTTTTTGTACCCGTACCGGCTGTTTTTATCCGAGCCAAACCAAAAGTTACGTGTAAAACTGAATGGGTTTTTAATCCCATGTTATTAATCTTTAATGCCGAATGGTGCGCGTTGCACCCTAACATATTGAATCTCGCAATTTCCTCCTTTCTATGCTTTACCGACATTACCAAAATAACCCTGAGATCAAAGTTTTTAAGGTCTCTAAACAACCCAAAACTGTTGAGAAAAGCTTAGTGCACTCGCCATTCCGGATTGCGCAGGGAACTGGGGCGACTTTCAAATTTTATCCAATCAGTAAGGGGCTGTCGGAAAATCGATTCCGTTCCGCTTAACGTCAATTGGACGTTAAGAGGGGGGGGGGCTAAGGGAAATGACTGTGGACGTTAAGGCAAAAGGCTTGAAATAATATATAAAAATGAATAAAAAAAGCATATGAAATTGAGCTTAGAAATTCAATTCAATACAATTTAAATGGAAACAATGCGCTTTAATGATATCTAAATAAATACCCTATTCAGCCGTCGACGGAACGCTCGCCTGTCAGTTTCGCTTGTGCAAGCACAATTCTAGCTGTCGCCTCTGCTAACAACTTTTGCTTCTGGGTCGCTTTAAAAGCCAAGAGTGAAGTGCCAGAGCTAAGAGCTAAATGATTTACTTCAGTTATCTGAAGTTCACTTTTGCTTTTTCAATAAATATTTCAATGTTTTAAAATACTTATAGAGGTCAGAGAACATTGACTTCTTGTATCAGATTTTTATATACAAAAATTACATACACAACATAAAAATGTACAGTAAATTGTTTCTAATGTGCCATTCTGTGCAGAAAACTTAGAGAAGTTGAAAATTAAAATTTGTTTAAAAGCCGAAAAGTTATATTTTACCAATGAGGGCAATATTTAAAAAATCTTGAAAGCAAGCAACTGCATTCATTCAAATGAAATGATAAGAGTATATATTTTTAGTTGTGATGTAAAAAAACTAATCTAACCCACAAAGGATATTGATCAAAACCACAAAGAAAATTTTTTTGGAATTAGAAATAAAACTTAATACTCCATATAATATTGATTGAAATATAGAAAAGAAGAACATTTTTTCATACAAGTTTCCATTAAAAAAAATGAAGAAGATATCATTCATCCAAAGGAAAAGGTCTCTACGTTGCTAGTCTCTGATTTAACTTAAAAACTAATGTCAAACATTAGGATATATGGAGTGTTTACGGTCTGCCCACAGTTCAGAGAGCGGAAATTGTAGCTTTGCTCGCACTTAAAATAAAAAGGAAACTCTTAACGTAGTTTGTCTTGTACTGCGAATATACATAAAATTTCATGCTATAAAATACCCTCGAAGGAGCACAATTTCTTCGTCAAAAGACAAGAAAATATGTTCGTGTGTGGAAATGGCATTTCGAATTCTTTTAAAAATGAATACTGCCACAGACAAGAAGGAATAATTAATGTCATGTTCATTTTCATGCGTTTCTATTTTTGCGGTTTTAGAAATTAACAATAATCGGCATCAAAAATGCTTATCAGCACGAAGCCGAAAGTTTTTATTTTTACTCCCTGAAGCTGAAAGTCCTTGCTTTGTTTTTTATTCAAAGGAATTTATGGTAACTTGACATTTCAATCTACATTTTTTGCATTCAACGGATTAGAACAGTTATGAAAGGAAATCAAAGATTCTTATCACGTTCAAATTGACTTCCGTTTCTAAATATTTTAGAATATTGAAACACAATTTTAAAAGTAAAACGTTGCATAAAAAATACATTTAGCTTCAGCTATAGTCACTAAAAGAATTTGATAACAACCCAAACATTTTCTCTGTATAAACTTATAAAGAAATCTAGCTTTTTTAAGAAGTGTTGAAAAAATTGTAAACTTATAGAATCTATTAGTAAAGTTAACGAACGTTTTACGATTTTATACCGGAAAGCAGAATATCTGTCTTCAAAAACCAATCATGAAATTGTATTACCAAACAAATGACCGTAAAAATGCGTCGATTTGCCTTTCAGATAATACATGAAAGCTTTGAAAACAACAGAATAATCGAATTTCAAGAACAATTTGAAAGTTTCTTTACAATTCGAAAAAAAACATTCATTTCTTTGAAAGTAAACTCTTTTACCAGAAGTCTTTACACCTTATACTGCGACAATCATTTTTTTATTTTGCTTTAATACATGTAGTTTTATTAATGAAATGGATAGAAATTGTCTTACCTGCACAGCCGAATTCAAAAAGCAGTTGTTCTCTCCTGGAAGGTTTAGAAGTCCTTTGTTGTGTGCCATAGACATTGTCCTCTCCAATCTATCCTCTCTGTTCATTTTTGCTGCTTGAATCATAGTAAAGAATACTGAGTTCGATAACAGATGACTTCTTAAACTGTCCACAGCAATATCTAATATCCGATCGTTGCTACTATTCGCTTGCAAATATCTCTGCAGTATAAACTTGACGCGGTCGGGAATTCAACAAGCTTTTGTTTCATAAATCTTTTTCTCAGTATCAAATAAACAACGTGGGTCAATTTCTTGGTTGCTAAGATCCATTGCTACTGCGGAAAAGTGGTATTTTCCGAACTGGGTGAATGCCAAACATGGATTAAACTTAGACACTTCAGCATGTTCTTCAACCGGCCGCCATGTTTAGTGTTTTTGCCGTCATTAACTTCATCAATGACGTCATGAGATTATCCACGCTTGGTTGCGTTTGTGTGATCGTCCTCAAATCTTGGGCCAATATTCTCATTCAGTAAATTTAAAAAACGAATTCAGACTTGTAAACAAACGAGTTCTGTAATTACGGACACGTGCATGTTAGTACTTGAGCAAATATCTCAAATATCGGCGGTAGCAACGTCGTAATCTAGCAGTTTTAAAAACCCATAATTCACTCGGAGCCTTTATTATTACATTCATTGAGATTTTGGCGCGGGATCAGTCGCTGGTTAGACAGTTTTAAAAATTTTGACAAAACACCAAAGAACAGCCTTGGAGCTAGTTTTGTACCGCCATCGCGAACTCGTGTGCGTGATAAAAAGTACAAGATGACGCGACGGCGGGCTTTGTTTTGACATCAGTGAGCAGAAAGGGCATGAGATAAGAGGTTAAAGAAGAGATGAATGATTAATTTGCAGAAGGTAGCTGAAAGCAAAGTATTTATTAATTTAAACTACTTTTATAGCATGGCTAGAATGCCCCGCACATGGCAGGGCATTATTGTATTTGAAACAGGGCATTAGCAGCGTTTAATGACCGGGGTTTGGAGAGAGGGGGGAGGCGATGGGAGGGTTTACATTGACCGGTGGTGGTGCTTTAATTATTAACTCAGCAATGAAATATAAAAAAATTCAAAAACGAGTTGACCCTTTCTAGTCCGGCTACAGGCCTAAAATTTTGGCATTAAATTCCTCTGTCTCTGTTTCAAAGTTTCCAATTCACATTTTTTTAACAAGAGTTTAGTTAACGTAATTTGCCATTGAAATTTGAATCTTCAAACAAATGCTGATATATAGTTTCAGCCATTATGAATACGCGCCAAAACGGCATCAAAAACCTTGATAATTTTTAAAAAACACACAACGCTCTTAAAACTTATCGTGGCATACATGTTTCGGCAAACCTTTGCCTTCCCCAGTGCGAAAATGGAGTATAGAACTAAATTAAAAACATATATAAAGAAATAGAATTAATTGTACTGGACTGAGGTCTAAAAACTTTAATTTATAATATAAACTATTTAAACATTTCATAGGATATTATAATAAAACTAGTACTTAAACTGTGACGTTGCCGATTTGATCGCGGAAGTACAGTTGCTAGCGAATAGACCTTAACGGTTACGGACGCCACACTTTTCGGGTAGGTTAAATCACAACATTTATATGGGAATTTGGTTGCAAATAGCGTTTCAAAAAAGTTTTGAATTGGAAACTTTGATGTTTAGACAAAGGAATTTAATGTCTAAGTTTGAGGCCTGTAGCTGCAAGAAAAACCATCCAATTTTGTTTTGCTTTTTGGATCAGTTTTCCGTACCGTTTTCCGTCCGTTTCTCGATACCTTTGTTGCGGTACACCAAAAATAAATGTAAGGAAATTTCAAAACACGATTAAACGCTTTCTAATGCCGCTACAGACCTCAAATTTAGGCATTAAATTCCTATGTCTAACACTCGAAGTTTCCAATTCACAACTTTTTTAAAATAAGAGATTTGTTTACATTATTTGACATTGAATTTCCATACACATGCTGTTGAATTCAGCCATATCAGTAGGCCTACCCGCTAATAGGTTTATAGGATTGTATTTACCTAACGTTGGCCGATTCAATATCTCTCTTTTAAAAAAAGAATGTCGCAGTTTCCTTATGGAAAGTTTATGGACGATCAAAATGGCTTATCGGCTTAATTAAAAACCTTTTAATGCAGCTTTTTGCCGTAAATAAATAATTAAGTCGTTTCGCCAACGGCAGCACGCCTACTCAATTCTCAAAATACACAAGCTTAATTTTAGCCACTGCCGCCGCTGTATACAGCGAACGGACATGAATGCATACAAAGTCCATTGACTCGACTTCCTCTTGAAACAAAAAGCCCATGCACACTGTCACTGTACGTCTTCCTGTCTGAAACATTAAACTTGAATGAAACAGACATGTATCTATTTTAAAACTATTTTAGTAACTGTAGTATATAGTTGTTTCCGTGTATATAGCTTTGATTTTCCATGTAATAATTTAAACCAAAATCCCGTGAAGAGCGGCTTCATATTGTGAGCAATTAAGTTATATTGTTGAAGTAAAGGTTGTATTGCCTATATAAATGATACTGATTACTCCATCACTGGCATCAGTTGACTCAAAGCAAATTGGTGGATTACTGATGATCCACACCTTAGTACTCTTAACGTTACGTCATCGAGTGAGCCATCACCCAGAGTCACGAGATAAAAATCTTGGATATTTCCGTGCAAAAGAGAAAATACTTGACTTATCGAGCTAATGAATGTTAATCCTGGTTGTCATCGTTTTGTAATTTCAACTCCGCTAATGGAGATAAAATGCATGTACTGTAGAATAACGCGTACAAAATGCCGCATCACGCGGGATCTGACTTAAAGATCTAACAGCGACAGAATGTATATTAGTATTTGAGACCGGAAGTCTTCTCAGATCCGAAATGCCGTTTATTTCTGAAGCATGTGAATCTCTACATGATTATTTTGTCAATTCGTTTTTCATTTTGTCAGTGAACAAATGTGTTGTTTGAGTCGGTATTTGGTTACAGCTGAGCACGAAAAGTGCTCTCTTTCAGCCGTACCGCTGACGAATCTCAAAAAGGACGAAAAAGCTGTCTGTGGTTGCAGTTGCTGGTTTAATTCGAGCTTCCGTTCTCATATTGGTTCACTGAATGATAAATTATTTTCCACGTAAATGTCATAAATGGAATACTGCGTCGGTATTTCTACAGAAACAGTTTTACAAATAAGTAAGTCTTACACCGTAGTGTCTTAGTGAAAAAGAATTTTATAACTGACGTTTCGGAGTGTAGTCCTTCGTCATCCTTCACTCCAACGAAGGACTACAGTCCGAAACGTCAGCTATAAAATTCTTTTTCACTACGGTGCAAAACTTATACCTATTTGTAAAACTAATTTCCACGTAGTATAATTTCGGAACAATGCGTCTCAACAAAATGAACTAGTTCTTATATAAAAGTGTGTAGTATATACAGTACTAGAGGGAAACAAGCACTGAAAACAAAACTAAACTAGTAGTAATCATAGATTAGTGAAGTGCGTTCGATAGTTTAAAGGTTGGATAGGATGGTGATTTTTCTAGCAC